>JAAWXA010000050.1:368297-386971 GCA_038090715.1 Florisuga fusca
GGGGGAAAGAAAAGGGGGGAAAGAAGGGGGGGAAAGAAGGGGGGAAAGAAGAGGGGGGGAAAGAAAAGGGGGGAAAGAAGGGGGGAAAAGGGGAAAAGGGGAAAAGAAAAGGGGAAATAGAAAAAGAAAATAGAAAAAGAAATAGGAAAAGAACAAGCTGTGGTACATATAAGTCAGAGGTGTCCAACACAGACCATCAGTTCCCTCCAAGTACTCTGAGGTTGAAGGACAAGTCCTTAACCATCAGGAATGTTGTAATTCCAACCCAGAAGCACAGAAGTGACAAAAAGAGTCCTTCCTGAGCAGCACCCACTGAATTCTGAAACTTCTGTGAATGCTACCCCAGTCCTTTCATGGGCCAGATGAGCTGTGATGATTGCTCAGGTGATTAATGGAGATGAACTCTGCTCCTGACCATCTTCCAGGACTCCCAGGGGGGCTCCAAAGAAGATGGAGATTCCCAATTTGTCCCATGGACAAGACAAGGGGCAATGGGCACCAGAATCTGGGGAGTTTCTGATTCACAAGAGGAAGATTTTTTCCCCCTGAGGACAGTCAGACATTGGAATGGTCTCCCAGGGGAAATGGTGGATTCCCCCACTTGGGAAAGTTTGAAGTCTCAGCTTCAAAATATGAATTTTTTTTTGCAAGAAATGGCTGATAAAAATTTTTTACTTTCCCACAAGAAGCCCTTAACTGTGGACCATGGATTGGCAAATGCCAATACTGAAAAAAAAACAAAATAAAACAAGAAGAGGGGATTTAAAACTTATTTAAAAACACATGCTTTTGAAGGCAACTTGGTTCAATGTACCTTGTGAACCAAGGAAAATGAATTTCCCATTTCTAAGGAGGTCTAAATCTCTACTGCCCTGTCTGATGCCTTCAAGACACATCCCCAACATCCCAGCAGATCCAACAGCCCTTCCCAACTCTCCTGCTCACCTACAGAAAGGCTGCAAAGACAAAACAGAGTTGACTCAGTCTAGAAGAATGTCTTTCATGAAGTTACTAACCTCCAAGTTCAAGACTCCCTCCTTCTTTCCAAACCCAAGAAAGGGAAGGGAAACAATTGTTTCTTGAACTACTGGAGGGCAGCATGATTGGCAAGACAATTCTAATCAAGATATTTGGTGTAAAAGATCAGAAGTGAATGCTGCCAGGATCTTGGCTGCATGGTTTCAAGGTGAAAGAGGCTGATGAGAGGGAAAAAAACAGGCTACAAAGGATGAGAAGCAGAAGGGTCACTGGGGGAAAGGGTAAACTGCTGCTCATGGTGTCTATTCATCACTCCTGCTGAATCACAAGGAAGGAAAAGGGGGGGAGGCTTTAAAATCCAGTGTTTACAAGAGTTTCTTCATCTGCTGCTGTCATGCAAGTGATTACAAAATCTAGAAAACACCAGAGATGGTAGAGTAGGTGACTGGGATCAAGGTAAAGAATTTCAAATTAAATAAAATATTTCTCTTGGCCCATGAAAAAGAAATGTTCTTGGAAACCAGGAGTCTACCTCCTTTCATCCTAAAGAAGATGATTCCAGTCAACTCCTTACGTGGTATTTAAGACCCTAAACACCTCAACAGTTCATTTTCCAATCTCTCAATTCTTAAGAAAGATGAAAAAATGCACACAAAATAACACAGCACAGAAATCATGTCTGAGTTTGGAGTTCTGCTCCAAATTTTTCCCTCTGTTCCACGCACAGATTATTCATTTGCTCTCCTCTCTTCTCACCTGCACTGTGCTTTAGATGTTATATAAAATGAAGGCTTGCAAAGGGTTAATCCTGAGATATTGCAGATTACAGGCCATTTATTCTACCAACCAACCCTATTGTGTCCAAGTTTTCTCCATAATCCAAGATTTTATAAATAACCAGACAAGAGAAACATTAACCAACCACAAGAAAACATTATTTCTGTTTTCCAACAGGATGAGGTACTTATTTTTCCCCCCCCTTTTCCCATGCAGAACATCAGAAAGCTCTTTCTAGAGGCTCTTTGACTTAAAGCTTTAATTGAAGGCACTGGGAGAAGAGCTGGGACTGCAGGTACTTGTGGAAGAAGCAAGAAAACCAAGGTGGGAGGATGCCAAGGGAGTTGTTAAGAGAAGGGCTGAAGAGGAGTGAAGGGGATGGGAGTTTAGGGAGGGAAGAAGAAGAGATGCAGGCTGAAACCTGAAGAGTTTGCATTAAAAACTGCAGATTCCAGATGAAAAAAAGCCATGGGGGGGGAGGTCTGGGATCAGAGAGGAGGGCAGCAGGGGTGGCACTTTGGATGGCAAATAAATCAGGGACATGATGGGCAATAAATCAGGGACATAATGGGCAATAAATCAGGGATACAATGGGCAATAAATCAAGGGCATAATGGGCAATAAATGAGGGGCATAATGCAGAGTAAAGTATATACCTACCTGACAGGAGAAGCAAGAAGAGCAAAACTATCAGGTCAGAAGAGAAATCAAACTAGACAGTGAGACCTGCTCACCCACAGCCTGCAAATCCCTTCAAAAAAGCATTTTTAAAGCTTTTTTCTTTAGCAACTGGGAAAAAGGAAGGGAAGGTACCTGCTGGGAGTCTCAAGTGAAAAGGTTGTAGGCAATCATCTCATTCATTTCTTCCCTCTGCTTAAAGCAACTGCAAGCCAAGCATTTGTTTGGTGCTGCATTTACAAGGCAGGGTTCACCCTGGAGTGTGTCAACTGGAAACCAGAAAGGAGACCACCACTCGGGTGGTTTCTAGAGGTCCCTTCCAACCAACTAATTCTCTTCCAGCAGCATGTAAACCGTGTGTAACCTCCTCGTAGGAGCCATGTGTTGCAGAGAAGTGCTTTTACTGCCTCCCTGAGGAGAGCCAGCCACACTGCCACCAGCCAGGAAATATGTGCTGGCAGAGGACTTGCAGCCTGAACTTTAATAGGGATGCTGCCAGGGAATGGATTTCCCAAAAAAGCAAAAAAAAAAAGAAAAAAACAATCAGGTTTAAATGCAACCCACTCAGAAAATGTCACTCAGCTCACTGGGGGAAAAGAAAACAAAACATACCTTGCCCATTAGCAATATATTGGATTTTATTCTTATCAGGGGGAGGAATTTTTATATGGAATACTCTCCTGGTTTGGGCTGGGAGAGAGGGAATTTGTCTTCTTAGATCAAAGAGTGCTGTGTTTTGGATTCAATGTGGGATTTGGTAGGAGAAAAGGAAGACATCTGGTTTGGGGAAGAGAGTAACCCCCAACCAAAACACAGTGTAGAGTAGAAAACACACAAACTCCCTTTTTCTTAACAAAAATGGCATTGAGACTTTTGAGAGTCTTCAGGTAACATCAGTAGCAAAGAGCTCAGTCTCAGGACAAACCAGAAGTCAACCTCCTGGGAAAGGCACAGACACCAGTATGGCATAAAAATTCTTCCCTGGGTCACTCCCTTCTGTCAGAAAATCCTTGAGGCTGGAAGGGACCTCCTGAGAGCACCTGAGCTGCTACTCAAAGCAGAGCCACAGAGCAGCTCACCATAATAAATACAATATGCACATCAAAGTATCCCACAGTATTTTAAATAACTGGAAGCCTGGGATTTATCAGACAGGGCACTAATTGTTTGGCTGGGTTGGTTCTTTTAAAATTCTCAATAAAAGAAAAACAGGAACTAAGTGTTCCTTTTACCCTTGTGGAAAAAGAAATGGGTTATGACACGTGTGAAGGTGAGAAGAGAGGTCACATGAAGGCACTGCTTGACCTTTGTGTTTGTAAGTCTAGTTTTTAAGAATATTAATGCAGAAATATAAATAGTTTATAAGAAAAGAAGACTCACTTGCCACCCCAGATGCAATCCCATAAAGGAGTCCTCCTCCATCTGGTTGCTGCTGAAAGACATGGGTCCCTGGAGGAGGGCTTCTTTCTTGTCTAATGAAATTATACAGCAAAGTTTTCACAAGTCTGCTGGTGTATGGGAGACTGGAGGAGAAAAAAAACAAAACAAAACAAAAAAACCAGCTTGAGTTGACTCACAACTTGCAGAAATTGGCACAACAAAGCCCAGGCAGGGTGCAGAGGGTGGTTCTGTGGTGTTAAACAGAGACAGTAAATCTCCCAGAGTGGAAAGGAAAAGAACATCAAGGTTTGGCCAGTGCAAAGCTGCAGTGACTTCAGAAGGGCTCTGCAGCAGCAGGGTCATGGAAACTGCTTTTTTTTTTTTCCCTTTTTTAATACAACTTCTCTGGGCAATCTGTTCCAGAGTCTCAGCACCCTCCTGCTGAAGAACTTCTTCCTCAGAGCCAGGCTGAACCTCTTCTCCTTCACTTTCAAACCCTTTCCCCTTCTCCTCGTGCTGGACACTCTTCTGAAAAGTCCCTCTGGAGGTTCCCTGCAGGAATTGGAAGGCAGCTAGAAAACCCACCAGGCTCAGATGGTTACTTGGGGTATCAGCAATCTTTCCCCTTCACTGATCCCTCCTTTCCTACGAACTTTCCTCCAGCCCTGATTTTAGACTGGTCTAAATTAATGAACGAAATGAATTAAAAGGAATTAATGACCCAACACAATCAGGGTCTGCACTCCTTGTGGACTTGATGTGCACCCAAGTCAACTGCATTTTGAGACCTCTGAGGCAATTTTTTCACCTGCCCAATACCCACAGCATTGATTTTTCTGTCTCCCTGGTTTCTTGCAAAGCACCAAGACAAATAATTTGCAACAGAATTATTTATAAACAATGTCCCTCTGCTAAGGCACCCAATGTGGAGTGCAATCTGCTCCTTCCAGTATAAGACCCCCCCTGCTGCTCAATAAAATTATCAGCAGCTGACTAGAAATCACAATTTTCTTCTGACAAGAAAGCATTAAATTACATTAACTCAACAGCCCCCTCTTCTCCTTCACTTTCAAACCCTTTTCCCTTCTCCTGTTGCTGGACACTCCTCTGAAAAGTCCCTCTGGAGGTTCCCTTCAGGAACTGGAGCCCTGCCAGGGCCTCACCTCCACCCAGAGGGCTCTGACCACTTCACAGCTGCTGACAGCAGGGCCTGGCCTCCTCCCAGGTTCCCGCAGATCACCGCCACCTCCCCGCNTTTATAAACAATTTCTCTCTGCTAAGGCACCCAATGTGGAGTGCAATCTGCTCCTTCCAGTATAAGACCCCCCTACTGCTCAATAAAATCAGCAGCTGACTAGAAATCACAATCTGAAAGCAAGAAAACATTAAATTACATTAAATCAACAGCCCCCTCTTCTCCTGCACTTTCAAACCCTTTCCCCTTCTCCTAGTGCTGGACACTCTTCTGAAAAGTCCCTCTGCAGCCTTCCTGGAGGTTCCCTTCAGGAACTGGAAGGCAGCTCTGAGGTCCCCATGGAGTCTTCTCTTCTCCAGGCTGAACAATCCCAGCTCCCTCAGCCTCTCCTCACAGCCCCTGGATCATCTTTGGGGCCTCCTCTGGACTCATTCCAACAGATCTCTGTCCTTCTCCTGCTGGGGACACCAGACCTGGAGGCAGTACTCAAGGTGGGGTCTCACAAGAGCAGAATTTAGGGGGAGAATCCCCTCTCCTCACCTCCTGGCCACAAATCAATCACTTAATCATTGTATTCTTTTTACCTCAAGAGACAACTGGGAAAATAGTTACCCCAGGGTAAGAAAAATTCTATTTATTTAGTGTTCACTCCAGGCTTTGGTTACACAGGACAGGTAACATGTTCTCCCAAACATTCCCCATTTTATCCCAAACCCTCAATTCCTTCCATCTTGGGGTTTGAAGCACCACACACTGAGGCTCTGCTGCACTTTCAGGCTGAGATCTGCCCTGCCACCCCAGAAGAAGTTCCTCTCTCTTACACTTAAGTAGAAATTACAGAAAAAAAAAAAAAACCAACCAAACCAAACAACAAGCAAATAGATACATTCACCAAAGAAATGTCTGTATAGAATTTCAAGTTAAAAGATGAATGGTAGCCTGACCAAAACGAGTCAAAGCCACCCTGACAAAGCATTTAAACAAAACAACTGGAAATCTGTTGAGGGGTTGCTATTTCTTTGCATTGCAAGCAGGATCAGGAGATTTCTGGCTTCATTAGCCTGCAGTGTTACAGAAAAAGACCCAGAACTGAATCTAAAAACCCACCCTGAGAAATAAAAGTTAAGTTCATGATATCACCCTGAAAAACAATGCACCTGGCATCCAAAACAGCTTTACTGAAGTCTGAGCAGTGAGATAAACCTGAAAACTCCCAATAGCTTTGTGCTTTGGGTTTATTTTGAGGGGTTTTGGTTTGGTTTTTTTTTTTTTGAGCAGAATGAGTTTTGATGGAAAACATATTTTATTGGGTTTTAAGTGGAAAGAGCCCAAAAATGTCACCAGAAGGATTTGCTTTGCCATGAGGTAACCCCAGGACATACCATGGCCCATGCATCAGGTACTTGTGAATGATGCTCTCACGTAGAATTTCTTTGTGGAATAACTGGCAGGAGAGGAAGACAATCAGGGTTGTCACAGCTTCCAAGGAAATGCTGTAGGTGATGTCTCTGCAGGGCAAAAAAAAAGAAAAAAGAAAGAAAAAAGAAAAAAGAAAAAAGAAAAAGAAAGAAAGAAAAAGAAAAAAAGAAAAAAGAAGGAAAGAAAAATAAAAAAGAAAAAAGAAAGAAAGAAAAAGAAAAAAGAAAAAAGAAAAAAAGAAAAAAAGAAAAAAGAAAAAAGAAAAAAGAAAAAAGAAAAAAAGGAAAAAGAAAGAAAGAAAGAAAGAAAGAAAGAAAGAAAGAAAGAAAGAGAAAGAAAGAAAGAAAGAAAGAAAGAAAGAAAGAAAGAAAGAAAGAAAGGAAGAAAGAAAGAAAAAGAAAAAAGAAAAAAAAAGAAAAAAGAAAGAAAAAAAGAAAAAAGAAAAAGAAAGAAAGAAAAAGAAAAAAGAAAAAAGAAGGAAAGAAAAATAAAAAAGAAAAAGAAAGAAAGANAAGAAAGAAAGAAAGAAAGAAAGAAAGAAAGAAAGAAAGAAATCAAGAAATCAAGAAATCAAGAAATCAAGAAATCAAGAAAGAAAGAAAGAAAGAAAGAAAGAAAGAAAGAGGTAAAAAAGGAAAAAAGAGAAAGAAAAAAGAGAAAAGAGAAAGAAAAAAAGAAAGAAGAAAAAAAGAAAAAAGAAAAGAGAAAGAAAAAAGAAAAAGAAAAAAAAAGAGAAAGGAAAAAGAAAAAAAGAAAAAGAAAAAAAGAAAGAAAAAAGAAAAAATGAAAGAAAAGAAAGAAAAAAAAAGAAAGAAAAGAAAAGGAGGGGAAAAAAAAAAAAAAAAAGGAAAAACAAAGCTTTATCTAATAGATTTCTTTACAAATTGCTTTCCAGGAAAATCTGGTAGCTTCACCTGAGTTAAAAACTGTTTAGCAGAGGGAATTCTCACTGAACAAGAAATTAAACACAACCAGGATCACTTCACACCAACAATGGGTTGTTTTTCTTAAACCATTTTTTTTTTCTTCTTTTTTTGATATGCCAAAAGATGTAAAAACAATGTAAAAACATTGAGGTTTTGCCCAGAACATTCCAGCTGTCATTTCCAGACAACACTTCACTCTAAAAACAATAAATATCTCTCCAAAGTGTGTCCTTTGTCCTGTTAAATAAAACTCTTCCCAACTGCCATTGTGCTAAGTCAGGGAAATGTCCAACAAACCATCTGCCAGCAAAAGGGGATCCCTAAGCCAGGAATTCACCCCAGAAATGCCAGTTCAGGGTATGAAATGCTGAGGAGATCCAGGTCCTGCCAACACTTGGCTCAGTTTTAAATGCTGGGTTGGAGGCAAGCATCAGGCAACCCCAAAGAATGTGTTGAGATGAGTCAAGATTGACACCAAATAGTTCAGAAAAGCTCCTGAACTTTGGGTGAAGTGAGAAAGGTGCAGAACTCTGGATGAGACAGCCACTAATTTGGGTTATCTTGTGCTTTCTGTCCTCACCCTCTGCCTGGAACACCTTTGGTACAAACCATATTTTTAGGAGGGGAAGGAAATCTTAACAAGTAATAAACTGCAGAGTTAAAGGTTTTTTGTTTATCTGGAACCTACTGGGGATTTCAAATCTTTTTGTGCAAGATTTTTCTCATATCTGTATTTAAAAGTGCTGGAAGGAAACCAGCACTTGCCTCCTTAACAAGAAATAAACTGCAGACACCACCAAATCTTGGGTTTTTAACCCCAATGAAATAACCTGGATATGAAACAGGATCATTCCTGCTTTCAATCCAGCATCATATTTGCTCCCTCCCAAAGTAAGAAGCTGCACAGGGCAACAATTCCATCCTGGAACCCCTTTGGAAGATTTTCAGGGAGTACCAGGACCTTCATGAAGTACTTGGAATTTTTTTTCACTATTTAATTCCCACAGCATTAAACAACCCAGTACCATGAAGTCACAAGAGGCCAGCATCAGTTAAAGGTTTTTTGTTTATCTGGAACCTACTGGGGATTTCAAATCTCTTTATGCAAGATTTTTCTCCTATCTGTATTTAAAAAGATGATGTGTGTTTAAGCAGTGATGCTGTTTTATTTATTACAAGGTCCAAAAATCTTCTTTGTGGCAGTTAAATACAAATCATGAGAAGAAAATGACTTAAAAGAAATCATAGAATCATAGAATCATAGAATTAGCCGGGTTGGAAGGGACCTCAGAGATCATCAAGTCCAACCCTTGACCCACCGGAGCAGTTGCTAGACCATGGCACTGAGTGCCACATCCAGTCTTTTTTTAAATGTCTCCAGGGATGGAGAATCCACCACCTCACCGGGCAGTCCATTCCAATGCCTAATCACCCTCTCCGTGAAGAAATTCTTTCTAATATCCAACCTAAACCTCCCCTGGCACAACTTGAGACCGTGTCCTCTTGTCTTGTTGAAGGTCGTCTGTGAAAAGAGTCCAGCTCCCACCTCGCTACAGCCTCCTTTCAGGGAGTTGTAGAGAGTGATGAGGTCTCCCCTGAGCCTCCTCTTCTCCAGGCTGAACAGCCCCAGCTCCCTCAGCCTCTCCTCATAGGGCCTGTGCTCCAGTCCCTTCACCAGCCTGGTTGCCCTCCTTTGGACCTGTTCCAGGACCTCTACATCCTTCTTAAACTGTGGGGCCCAGAACTGGACACAGTACTCGAGGTGTGGCCTCACCAGGGCTGAGTCCAGGGGCAGAATCACCTCCTTGGACCTGCTGGCCACGCTGGTCCTGATCCAGGCCAGGATGCCATTGGCCTTCTTGGCCACCTGGGCACACTGCTGGCTCATGTTCAGCTTCTTGTCGATCCAAACCCCCAGGTCCCTCTCTGTCTGGCTGCTCTCCAGCCACTCTGTGCCCAGCCTGGAGCTCCCCATGGGGTTGTTGTGGCCAAAGTGCAGGACCCGGCACTTGGCCGTGTTGAACCTCATCCCCTTGGAATCAGCCCAACTCTCCAGTCTGTCCAGGTCCCTCTGCAGAGCCCTCCTGCCTTCCAGCTGATCCACACTCCCCCCCAGCTTAGTGTCATCTGCACATTTGCTGATGATGGACTCGATCCCCTCATCTCAATCCTCACTCAAGATATGAAACAGGACTGGGCCCAGCACTGATCCCTGAGGGACACCACAGGTCAGCGGCCGCCATGTTGATGCGGTAGGCAGACCACATCCACAGCCTTCCCCTCACCCACCAGACGGGTCACCCGGTCATAAAAGGAGATCAGGTTGGTCAGACAGGACCTGCCCTTCCTAACCCCGTGCTGGCTGGAGCTGATCCCTTGCCCATCCTGCAGGTGCTGTGTGATTCCCCTGAGGATGATCTGCTCCATAACCCTGCCAGGCACTGAGGTCAGGCTGACGGCTCTGGAGTTTCCCGGCTCCTCCTTCCCGCCCTTTTTGTGGCGTGACGTTCCCCAATTTGCTAATATCACTATTTGCTGATAGTGTCCTTGCAGAAAAGGAGGAGTGTCCCACCCCACTGAAGAGCTGAGCATCAAGGCAAAACCCTTTGGCAAAACCTCTTCAAAGACCTGCAGGGGTAGAGTCATTCAGAAATGGACCACAGAAAACCCAGCCTGGAGGAAAACTCTTCCTTAGTCTCAGGATCAGAACTGGTGGTGTCCTTCCCAAAATGAGGAATCAGTTTCAATTTTATCACCCTCAAATGCTTCCATATTCCCCGTGGTGGTGCCAGAAAAGCAAAGGATGAGGCTGCAGAGTTGCAGGCATCAGGGTGGGTTCAGCTCCAGGTTTCAGATGTAAATAACATCAGTTATTTACTCCAAAGAGTTAAACTGGAATCACAATTCCCTGGAGAGCAGTCAGGAGCTGCACAACCTCCAACATCCCAATGTTTTGGCAAGTGAAGGTTCTGCAAAATCCCTCCTTTTAATTGCTCTCTCCTGACTGAAGCATCTCCAGCTGTAAATGTAGTAAATGGATTTAGCAACATTGCTTCTCTCCAGCCCAGTCCAAGCTTCTCTTCTTTTTGTCACTGAAATCCAAAGAGGATTTTTCAAGCACATAAGACCTTGTCCAGAATGCAGCAGAGCTGTGCCAAAACCCTGCACTCTGAAATCCTGCTTTGTGCCAGCACTGGGGTGGGGAGCAGGGCAGGGACTGTCCCCCTGTGCTCTCTCCTCCATGAAAACTCCATCTCCAAACCCCAAAGGACCCAGGAATTGTGAGGAGCCCCTGGTAAAGTTATTAATGCTCCCAAGAAAAACTTTTCTGTCCTTAATGATGTGACAAAGATGAGCTCAGCATGGAGATTTTCATGGTCTGCCAGAAGAGAAATTCACCTTTGACAGGAGCTTTACTGAGGGACACTGCCTGTCCCCCAGCAAGTGATCCTCAGCCCTGCTGCAGAAATCCTCACAAGCTGAAATATTCCACTCAATTCCCCAAATTCACAGAGTAGGTTTTGTCAGTTGCTTGATTTATTCCAGCTTGAGACAGAAATGAACTACCCCCTTGATCTGAAGTAGGGAATGCAGTTAGAGTGGAAGGAGGGAAGTAAAAAGTGAACCCACTACCTAAACTCATCCTGATTATCCTCCTGAAAAGAATTAAACAAAAATGTCTCATTTTTATAATGTTCTGTGACTTTTTTTTTTATGAAGAGGTGGATTCTGTATTAGAGATACTAATATTTTCACCTCTCCTGTCTTACTTCCCCTTTGATGATCTAGGGATAAAATTGTTAAGGCATTAACACACTAGTAAACAAGTCAGACTGGTAAAAAAAGACAATACTAACATTTTTTTTAGAGTGTATATTATCTTTAACTCAGTAGCATCTTACTGCAGTCAAAATTTCTCAAGGGAAACTTCTCTGACAGCAAAAAAAGCCTTCCACACCCTTCTCTCATGAAAACTGGGTATGTTTTCCATCCAGGTGAATATTAAAGACTACAGACAAGCTTTGTAAAGTCCTATTATACACCCAACTGAGTGCTTTCAACAGCTACTTCCACTCCCAGCAACCATATTCACCCAGAAGAATGATTTGGGTGGGAAGGGACCTCCAAAGGTCACCTCCCTGCAGGCAGCAGGGAGACCCTCCCCTAGATCAGGGTGCTCAGAGCCTCCTCAAGCCTCACACAGAATAAACAGAATGAGAGATGCTGAGAGGTTCAGCTGGTGAAAAGGCTTAAGATCACTTCTGCAAAACTTTTATTTCTGCCAGAAAGAGAGAAAAAATTTTACTGGACTCCACAGATATTGGGACTTCCAAGGAGGGAAAATAGAACCCTGCAGGATTTGTGTACTT
This sequence comes from Florisuga fusca, assembly GCA_038090715.1. Lineage (NCBI taxonomy): Eukaryota > Metazoa > Chordata > Aves > Apodiformes > Trochilidae > Florisuga > Florisuga fusca. Next base: position 380,021 of record JAAWXA010000050.1, read on the forward strand.
TTCCATATATCCCAGTCCTTTAAGCCCTTTGTTCTTCCTCTAACCTGCTCCAAAGAAGGAGCCAATCTGTTCCAGGAATCACTAATTCATTACCCACCCAAACCCCTCAGGTACTGTTGATAAGAGCTGGATTTAATGACAGCAACACTTCAAAAACTATTGCATCATTATCAGCTTTCCAACCCCAGGAACAACCTGAAGTGAATAAAAAAAGACATTTTCTGCAGAAGAAGACAGAGCCAGGTGTGACAGACAGACAGCAGACACCAGATCATCTGAAACCTTTTCAAAGCTGAGATGCTTTTTGGGGCACTGCATTTAGAACCAGAGAATCTTTCAGGTTGGCCAAGACCCTTGAGGATCAGCCAGCCCAACCTACTCCACAAAGTTCTCCCCCAAAACCACATCCCCCTAAAGAACACATCCAGGGATGGTGATCCAACCACTCCCCTGGGCAGCCTGTTCCAGTGTCCAGGAATTTAGGCATGGATTACAAACACAATTTCACATGAAAAACAAATCTCTATTAACACCATCTTTGCTCAAGGTTATCTTGGAAAAAAAAAATAATTCAAATTTATCAGGACAGGTGCTAACAACCAAATTGATTCCTAAAAAACAATGTTTCAGATGCCACATCAACAAATCTGGAGGGTTACAGAAATATTCCTCTTGGTCCCTCCACTCTCTTCTTCAATATCAATTTGCTGGCATTTCAGAAATCAGTAGTACATCATGACTTGATTAACACACATGCAGGAATTAAAAAAAAAAAAAATAAATCCAACTTACAAGAGAGGAATTTCAACAATGAGCTGGATGAGGCAACACAGCAGTTCTTCTATGAGGTCTTCACACTCTGTCCCTGAAAAGAAACATAGCAGAGGTTTTCTGGGTTTTCAAATAACAAAAGAAAGCCCAGAATTCAACATCCAGATCCAAACAATCAGCCCACAGCTTGGACAAGCGTACTCTGCACTGGGTTAGGAACTGGCTGGAGGGCCGGGCCCAGAGAGTGGTGCTGAACGGGGCTGCATCAACATGGCGGCCGCTCACCTGTGGTGTCCCTCAGGGATCAGTGCTGGGCCCAGTCCTGTTTAATATCTTTATTGAGGATTGAGGATTGAGATGAGGGGATTGAGTGTCAGGTGGCAAAAGAGCACAAATGGACAGGAAGGCTCCAAAGAAACCTGGTGGCATCACTCCAGCTTCATTGGCGAACGTCACGCCACAAAAAGGGCGGGAAGGAGGAGGCGGGAAACTCCAGAGCCGTCAGCCTGACCTCAGTGCCTGGCAGGGTTATGGAGCAGATCATCCTCAGGGGAATCACACAGCACCTGCAGGATGGGCAAGGGATCAGAGCCAGCCAGCACGGGGTTAGGAAGGGCAGGTCCTGTCTGACCAACCTGATCTCCTTTTATGACCGGGTGACCCGTCTGGTGGGTGAGGGGAAGGCTGTGGATGTGGTCTGCCTACCGCATCAACATGGCGGCCGCTGACCTGTGGTGTCCCTCAGGGATCAGTGCTGGGCCCAGTCCTGTTTCATATCTTGAGTGAGGANCCAGCACTTGCCTCCTTAACAAGAAATAAACTGCAGACACCACCAAATCTTGGGTTTTTAACCCCAATGAAATAACCTGGATATGAAACAGGATCATTCCTGCTTTCAATCCAGCATCATATTTGCTCCCTCCCAAAGTAAGAAGCTGCACAGGGCAACAATTCCATCCTGGAACCCCTTTGGAAGATTTTCAGGGAGTACCAGGACCTTCATGAAGTACTTGGAATTTTTTTTCACTATTTAATTCCCACAGCATTAAACAACCCAGTACCATGAAGTCACAAGAGGCCAGCATCAGTTAAAGGTTTTTTGTTTATCTGGAACCTACTGGGGATTTCAAATCTCTTTATGCAAGATTTTTCTCCTATCTGTATTTAAAAAGATGATGTGTGTTTAAGCAGTGATGCTGTTTTATTTATTACAAGGTCCAAAAATCTTCTTTGTGGCAGTTAAATACAAATCATGAGAAGAAAATGACTTAAAAGAAATCATAGAATCATAGAATCATAGAATTAGCCGGGTTGGAAGGGACCTCAGAGATCATCAAGTCCAACCCTTGACCCACCGGAGCAGTTGCTAGACCATGGCACTGAGTGCCACATCCAGTCTTTTTTTAAATGTCTCCAGGGATGGAGAATCCACCACCTCACCGGGCAGTCCATTCCAATGCCTAATCACCCTCTCCGTGAAGAAATTCTTTCTAATATCCAACCTAAACCTCCCCTGGCACAACTTGAGACCGTGTCCTCTTGTCTTGTTGAAGGTCGTCTGTGAAAAGAGTCCAGCTCCCACCTCGCTACAGCCTCCTTTCAGGGAGTTGTAGAGAGTGATGAGGTCTCCCCTGAGCCTCCTCTTCTCCAGGCTGAACAGCCCCAGCTCCCTCAGCCTCTCCTCATAGGGCCTGTGCTCCAGTCCCTTCACCAGGTTGCCCTCCTTTGGACCTGTTCCAGGACCTCTACATCCTTCTTAAACTGTGGGGCCCAGAACTGGACACAGTACTCGAGGTGTGGCCTCACCAGGGCTGAGTCCAGGGGCAGAATCACCTCCTTGGACCTGCTGGCCACGCTGAGGCTGATCCAGGCCAGGATGCCNGGTTTCCTCCCAGAGAGGTTGTGGAGTCTCCTACTAAGTTGTAATTTTATCCTGCTACCAAGTAACTCACCCCTCCTTTATACCCTGTCACCTTGCAATTATTGTAAAACCCTTGCAGAGTAAAATGATTTGGTCAACAACTTGACACTGGAAATAGGAGCAAGTTTTTTAAGAGTGATTTTTATAGCCGTGTCCTCCTCAACATGAGAAACTTCTTCCCCATGAGAAAACCCCAGCCCAGGCTGCCCAGAGAGGTTGTGGAGTCTCCTTCTGAGTTTTAATGTTACCCTGCTACAATGTAACTCATCCCTCCCCTACACCCTGTCACCTTGGAATTATTATAAAACCATTGCAGATCAAAATAAATTTGGCCAACAACTTGACACTGAAAATAGGAGCAACAGTTTTTATAGTGATTCTGATAGTGATTTATCAAGAGAAACTTCTTCCCTGGGAGGAAACCCCGGCCCAGGCTGCCCAGAGAGGTTGTGGAGTCTCCTTCTGCTTGGCCTGAGGGCAGCAGAAGAGTTTTAATTTTATCCTGCTACAACATAACTCACCCCTCCTTTACACCCTGTCACCTTGCAATTATTGTAAAACCCTTGCAGAGTAAAATGATTTGGTCAACAACTCGACACTGGAAATAGCAGCAACAGTTTTTTAAGAGTGATTTTTATAGTCATGTCCTCAACATGAGGAGAAACTTCTTCCCTGTGAGGAAGCCCTGGCCCAGGCTGCCCAGAGAGGTTGTGGAGTCTCCTTCTGCTTGGCCTGAGGGCAGCAGAGGAGTTGTAATTTTATCCTGCTACAACATAACTCACCCCTCCTCTACACCCTGTCACCTTGCAATTATTGTAAAACCCTTGCAGAGTAAAATGATTTGGTCAACAACTCGACACTGGAAATAGCAGCAACAGTTTTTTAAGAGTGATTTTTATAGTCATGTCCTCNCCTGACCTGCTGGCCACGCTGGTCCTGATCCAGGCCAGGATGCCATTGGCCTTCTTGGCCACCTGGGCACACTGCTGGCTCCTGTTCAGCTTCTTGTCGATCCAAACCCCCAGGTCCCTCTCTGTCTGGCTGCTCTCCAGCCACTCTGTGCCCAGCCTGGAGCTCCCCATGGGCTTGTTGTGGCCAAAGTGCAGGACCCGGCACTTGGCCGTGTTGAACCTCATCCCTTGGAATCAGCCCAACTCTCCAGGTCTGTCCAGGTCCCTCTGCAGAGCCCTCCTGCCTTCCAGCTGATCCACACTCCCCCCCAGCTTAGTGTCATCTGCACATTTGCCCATGATGGACTCGATCCCCTCATCTCAATCCTCACTCAAGATATGAAACAGGACTGGGCCCAGCACTGATCCCTGAGGGACACCACAGGTCAGCGGCCGCCATGTTGATGCGGTAGGCAGACCACATCCACAGCCTTCCCCTCACCCACCAGACGGGTCACCCGGTCATAAAAGGAGATCAGGTTGGTCAGACAGGACCTGCCCTTCCTAACCCCGTGCTGGCTGGCTCTGATCCCTTGCCCATCCTGCAGGTGCTGTGTGATTCCCCTGAGGATGATCTGCTCCATAACCCTGCCAGGCACTGAGGTCAGGCTGACGGCTCTGGAGTTTCCCGGCTCCTCCTTCCCGCCCTTTTTGTGGCGTGACGTTCCCCAATTTGCTAATATCACTATTTGCTGATAGTGTCCTTGCAGAAAAGGAGGAGTGTCCCACCCCACTGAAGAGCTGAGCATCAAGGCAAAACCCTTTGGCAAAACCTCTTCAAAGACCTGCAGGGGTAGAGTCATTCAGAAATGGACCACAGAAAACCCAGCCTGGAGGAAAACTCTTCCTTAGTCTCAGGATCAGAACTGGTGGTGTCCTTCCCAAAATGAGGAATCAGTTTCAATTTTATCACCCTCAAATGCTTCCATATTCCCCGTGGTGGTGCCAGAAAAGCAAAGGATGAGGCTGCAGAGTTGCAGGCATCAGGGTGGGTTCAGCTCCAGGTTTCAGATGTAAATAACATCAGTTATTTACTCCAAAGAGTTAAACTGGAATCACAATTCCCTGGAGAGCAGTCAGGAGCTGCACAACCTCCAACATCCCAATGTTTTGGCAAGTGAAGGTTCTGCAAAATCCCTCCTTTTAATTGCTCTCTCCTGACTGAAGCATCTCCAGCTGTAAATGTAGTAAATGGATTTAGCAACATTGCTTCTCTCCAGCCCAGTCCAAGCTTCTCTTCTTTTTGTCACTGAAATCCAAAGAGGATTTTTCAAGCACATAAGACCTTGTCCAGAATGCAGCAGAGCTGTGCCAAAACCCTGCACTCTGAAATCCTGCTTTGTGCCAGCACTGGGGTGGGGAGCAGGGCAGGGACTGTCCCCCTGTGCTCTCTCCTCCATGAAAACTCCATCTCCAGACCCCAAAGGACCCAGGAATTGTGAGGAGCCCCTGGTAAAGTTATTAATGCTCCCAAGAAAAACTTTTCTGTCCTTAATGATGTGACAAAGATGAGCTCAGCATGGAGATTTTCATGGTCTGCCAGAAGAGAAATTCACCTTTGACAGGAGCTTTACTGAGGGACACTGCCTGTCCCCCAGCAAGTGATCCTCAGCCCTGCTGCAGAAATCCTCACAAGCTGAAATATTCCACTCAATTCCCCAAATTCACAGAGTAGGTTTTGTCAGTTGCTTGATTTATTCCAGCTTGAGACAGAAATGAACTACCCCCTTGATCTGAAGTAGGGAATGCAGTTAGAGTGGAAGGAGGGAAGTAAAAAGTGAACCCACTACCTAAACTCATCCTGATTATCCTCCTGAAAAGAATTAAACAAAAATGTCTCATTTTTATAATGTTCTGTGACTTTTTTTTTTATGAAGAGGTGGATTCTGTATTAGAGATACTAATATTTTCACCTCTCCTGTCTTACTTCCCCTTTGATGATCTAGGGATAAAATTGTTAAGGCATTAACACACTAGTAAACAAGTCAGACTGGTAAAAAAAGACAATACTAACATTTTTTTTAGAGTGTATATTATCTTTAACTCAGTAGCATCTTACTGCAGTCAAAATTTCTCAAGGGAAACTTCTCTGACAGCAAAAAAAGCCTTCCACACCCTTCTCTCATGAAAACTGGGTATGTTTTCCATCCAGGTGAATATTAAAGACTACAGACAAGCTTTGTAAAGTCCTATTATACACCCAACTGAGTGCTTTCAACAGCTACTTCCACTCCCAGCAACCATATTCACCCAGAAGAATGATTTGGGTGGGAAGGGACCTCCAAAGGTCACCTCCCTGCAGGCAGCAGGGAGACCCTCCCCTATATCAGGGTGCTCAGAGCCTCCTCAAGCCTCACACAGAATAAACAGAATGAGAGATGCTGAGAGGTTCAGCTGGTGAAAAGGCTTAAGACCACTCACTTCTGCAAAACTTTTATTTCTGCCAGAAAGAGAGAAAAAATTTTACTGGACTCCACAGATATTGGGACTTCCAAGGAGGGAAAATAGAACCCTGCAGGATTTGTGTACTTTTCCATATATCCCAGTCCTTTAAGCCCTTTGTTCTTCCTCTAACCTGCTCCAAAGAAGGAGCCAATCTGTTCCAGGAATCACTAATTCATTACCCACCCAAACCCCTCAGGTACTGTTGATAAGAGCTGGATTTAATGACAGCAACACTTCAAAAACTATTGCATCATTATCAGCTTTCCAACCCCAGGAACAACCTGAAGTGAATAAAAAAAGACATTTTCTGCAGAAGAAGACAGAGCCAGGTGTGACAGACAGACAGTAGACACCAGATCATCTGAAACCTTTTCAAAGCTGAGATGCTTTTTGGGGCACTGCATTTAGAACCAGAGAATCTTTCAGGTTGGCCAAGACCCTTGAGGATCAGCCAGCCCAACCTACTCCACAAAGTTCTCCCCCAAAACCACATCCCCCTAAAGAACACATCCAGGGATGGTGATCCAACCACTCCCCTGGGCAGCCTGTTCCAGTGTCCAGGAATTTAGGCATGGATTACAAACACAATTTCACATGAAAAACAAATCTCTATTAACACCATCTTTGCTCAAGGTTATCTTGGAAAAAAAAAATAATTCAAATTTATCAGGACAGGTGCTAACAACCAAATTGATTCCTAAAAAACAATGTTTCAGATGCCACATCAACAAATCTGGAGAGCTACAGAAATATCCCTCTTGGTCCCCTCTCTCTCTTCTTCAATATCAATTTGCTGGCATTTCAGAAATCAGTAGTACATCATGACTTGATTAACACACATGCAGGAATTAAAAAAAAAAAAAA
>JAAWXA010000050.1:387204-403286 GCA_038090715.1 Florisuga fusca
GAGGGGATCGAGTCCATCATCAGCAAATGTGCAGATGACACTAAGCTGGGGGGGAGTGTGGATCAGCTGGAAGGCAGGAGGGCTCTGCAGAGGGACCTGGACAGACTGGAGAGTTGGGCTGATTCCAAGGGGATGAGGTTCAACACGGCCAAGTGCCGGGTCCTGCACTTTGGCCACAACAAGCCCATGGGGAGCTCCAGGCTGGGCACAGAGTGGCTGGAGAGCAGCCAGACAGAGAGGGACCTGGGGGTTTGGATCGACAAGAAGCTGAACAGGAGCCAGCAGTGTGCCCAGGTGGCCAAGAAGGCCAATGGCATCCTGGCCTGGATCAGGACCAGCGTGGCCAGCAGGTCCAAGGAGGTGATTCTGCCCCTGTACTCAGCCCTGGTGAGGCCACACCTCGAGTCCTGTGTCCAGTTCTGGGCCCCTCAGGTCAGGCAGGAGATGGAGGTGCTGGAGCAGGTCCAAAGGAGGGCAACCAGGCTGGTGAAGGGACTGGAGCACAGATCCTCTGAGGAGAGGCTGAGGGAGCTGGGGCTGTTCAGCCTGGAGAAGAGGAGGCTCAGGGGAGACCTCATCACTCTCTACAACTCCCTGAAAGGAGGTTGGAGCCAGGGGGGGGTTGGTCTCTTTTCCCAGGCACCTCTCAGCAAGACAAGAGGGCATGGTCTTAAATTGTGCCGGGGGAAGTTCAGATTGGATATTAGAAAGAATTTCTTTTTTCACAGAAAGGGTGATCAGACATTGGAATGGGCTGCCCGGGGAGGTAGTGGACTCTTCGTCCCTGGAGACATTTAAACAGAGACTGGATGTGGCACTCAGTGCCATGGTCTAGTGACTGCAGTGGTAGTTGATCAAGGGTTGGACTCGATGATCTCTGAGGTTCCTTCCAACCCAGCCTATTCTATGATTCTATGATTCTATGAACATTTTGACTAGGAGAGAAATTCCTTAAGGAGTTGGCACTCTGGTGAAACAAAAGGAACTTGGGAGTTATCACCAGAGAAAATAGTGATTTTAAGCCTTTGATATATAAAACAAAAAACTACTAACAGGTGGAGAAATCAAATGAGCTGCTGGTATTGTAGGAATATGCTACCAAAAATCCACACTATTTTTTTGCATCAATGGACATCTCTTGAAAGAAGAGGTGTTACACATTGCAGTGACACCCAGGGATTCAGGAGTTGGTCCAGAGTTCATTCTAAAGGAGCAGAAATTCTTCTCTGCTCACACCCAATCTGACAAAACTCATGGGATGATGAAAAATTATTTTTTAAATACATTTTAAGCATGTAAAAATGTATTCTAAGCAACCAAGCTGATGGTATTTTTCCTAAGGGCTGTAGTTTTTAAATGCAACTGGAAAAAACAAGACTTCCTGAGGAAAAAACTTTCTCAACTCTCTGAAGTTGAAAAATAATAGTAAAGAAAAAATAAAGATAAGCATCTTGGCTCACTAGGAATTTTTTCTGCTTTCAAGATAAAAACAGAAGCCTACAACATATGGAAGTGTAGGGGGTTTTCTAGGGTGAATGATCTAAGAATGGGCTTAGTTTTTCCCTCTCTTGAGGGAAAATCTTGAGAAAATCTTGATTTTCTATTTTGCTGTTACTCTGTTGTTTTGTCCCTGAATCCAGGACCCAATCTGAAGCAGCACACCAGAGGGAATATTCCCAACAAAGGCAAATTCTTTTCTTTCCACAATCAGGTTACTAAAAACACATTAAAAATTGTCACCTAGTGTCCTGCATGTTCTAAAGGAAAACAGGATTGTGGAGTTTTTTGTTGTTTGGTTTTTTTTTTACCATGGAAACATAATTTCCTTTCTAGAGGATCCCCCCCCAAGTAACAGAATATAGCTCCTGTTAGTAAAAACTACCAGGAGTATTTACCCTTAGACAGAAACCACTGGAGCCCAAAAAATCAGTCCAGAAGATGCTTCTAGAGCAAGGCTGCTAATAAGTTCCCAAAACACCTCATTTTTTTTCTCTTGACAATTGAGGCAAGGGTCAGGAGAGGCAAAAAAAGGATGAAGAATACAAGAGAGTGCATTTTAAAAATGTTTTATTCCCCCATGCTATATAAAAAACTCATCTGAAGAGAGAATAATGTTATTTGAAGATGAAAGAGGGCTTTCCTTCAAAAAAAAGAAGCAAAAAAAAGTGTTTTCTTGAAGAAAGTGTCAAGAAGAGTGTTAAGCCAAGGAGGGAGAATGGAAGATATTTTTCCAGCCTTGCTCTATTTTTTTTTTTTAAGTTTAACTGCAGTAATTAATGTATCCTTTTCCTCACTGGGCTACATGAATTCTTGCTGAATTCTTCTCTTTGCCAAGACAATAAGGAGCTGCATGCCAAATCTCTAACGTGAGAGAGAGCTATAAACAGGGAACACTGCATCTTGCCACCAACAAAATCTTTTTTTTTTTTTTGTTATGGTCTGGTGAGGTCTTTCACATGAATATTTATTTTTTTTTCCTTACTAGCAGACACTACACTGACATCCAACAGAAGGACAGACCCTGGACCCAAGTAATGAAATCATCTGTTGCTTGTAGAACTCTACCTAAAGCCTCACTCATTCAATGGGCTACACAACCAGCAGCCTCAAAGCTGCTTTGGGTTTTGGGGCTTGGTGTTCAGCTGAAGACTCTCCAAAGCTCCCAACTTGCCCTGCAGAGTGGCAGCAATGAGTACATAAATTAATTGCCATCCCTCACCTCCTTCCTAGGAGAGGTGAAGGCTCATGAAATCATTTCAGGGAATTTTTTCCCTCTTCTGTGTCTTCTCCTCTGCTGTAATACCCCAAATCAAGTCCTCAGCAGCCTTGTGATAAAATTTTCTCTATGGAGAATGAATGAATTTTCTTATTAAAGGTCAGGGAGGAGATGAGATGAATTGCTGGTTTGATCCCCTTACACCTCTGACCCCCAGCACAGAAATCACCAGAGATTTCTGAAGACAAATCAGAGAGATTTTTCTCTGTTTTTTCAGAGAGCCTCCCAAAAGATGAATTATTTCTGCTAGCAAGACTAACCCCAGCTTCAGCTCACCATATGCTGAGTCCAGGTCAGGATTTATTAACAACAGGATTGATTTTTTTTTTTTTTTTTTTTTTTTTTTTTTTTTTTTTTTTTTTTTTTTTGCTGAATCTTAAAGCTCAAGTCTCAAGAATTTTCTACCATCAAAACGGTGCAATATTCTCCCAAGTTAGATGCAAATTCTTCATTATGGGTGAAGAAACAAAGCTTGCACTTCCTGGCCTGAAGAACCATTTGAAAACTGCCAAAAGGGACAAACTTCTCCTAAGGGTCTGCTTATTCTTGAAGGAAAGCAGCAAAAACTTGCTCCTGTGCAATGTGTTCATTCCAACTTTCTCCTGGCAGGCAACAACATCCTTGCACTCAGCCTTTGGGGAAAAAAAAAAACAAAAAAAAAACACCACAAAATCCCTCCAGAATCCCATTTTTGTTGATGCACAGCTTTCTCCTGAGCTTCCAGCATATTCCTGGAGGGCAAAGCACACACTGGACCTGCAGAAGGAATTGCAAAGTCTCAGAGGAAAATGCTCCTGGGTAAGATTTATCAGGATGAACTTGTCCCAAGACAACCCAACAAGGCTTGGCCATCCAAAATCTGCCAGAACAAGACACTGTTGAGCAGTCCCTGAGGAGGAGATTTTGCATCTCAAAACCTCTCTATTTGGGGAGTTTTTTCCAGATTTCAGGTGCTTTTGCTCTCACTGACTGCAGCAGGAACAGCCTGAGGTTGATGATGATCATCCTGAAAAAAAGATTACCCTGGAGGTGGACCAAGACTAAATGGCTCCTAGGAGAAAGAGGTGCTTTGTGGTGCTCCTGTTACTTCCCACTAACTACTCAGCAGCAATTCATTAGGAAAAGAAGCAAAAAAAGACCTCAAAATTCAAACACTGCATTATTTCATTAGACAGCCATGGTCTACAAGCATTTTTTATTTACATTATCAAACAAACTTTCTTAAATAAATTAATTCTACCACGCTCACAACTGAAGAAGAGAATTGACACCTCTTTAAAAGGTTCACCAAAGGTAGTTCCAAGCATGGAACACTTTAGAAAAGTTTTACTATCTGCTCAAAGATAATTCCTGGGCACTTTTGCCATCAAATTGGCACAAAAATCATGGCTAATAAATGTCACTGTGAATGACAGCCACAGCCACAAGAACCCCAGCCACAAGAACAATTTTTCACCAGGCTGGAGAGCTGGGCAAAGGTGAACCTCATCAAGTTCAACAAAAACAAATATAGAGTTCTGTGTCTGGTGGGACTAACACCAGGCACCAATACTGTCCTGGTACACTTTACATGTCATAACTACCTTTTTATAAAGGTCTTGATCCTAGTTTTTTATAATATTTTATACAACTCTAAGAAGTTAACATCTGCAACTTGTGGACCACGGACATGAACTGTGACAATTGCTCCTTGTTTCAAGAATCTGCTACAACAGATGAACATCTACATTCATAGACTGAATTTTAGTACAGAGAGAGCAATAATTTGTGTATAGATGTATTTAGGGATAAGAGAGAGTAATGATTGGAGCAGGATGCAAATGGTGTGGAATAAGGGGTGGAATGTCCTGGTTTGGGCCAGGATAAAGGTGATTTTCTGGTTTGTACTTTTGCTTTCAGCTCAGTCTCTTGTAAGCAGCTGCACTTGCTGAAATGAACAGCAAGTTTCTCAGTCAGTGTCTGCTGCTGGGACTGATCCCACTCCATGGTTATAGTTACTGCCAGAGACTGGTGTGCAGAACCAAGGACACTGCTCAGCTCTGAGGAAAACATTTTACCCTGCAGAAGGAGTAAAGAGGTCCCACCTGAACCCCTCCTCTGGGGAGGAACAGACAAGAGAGATGCCAGAACTGACCAAACAGAGTATTCCATCCCATACACCTCACACTCAGTATAAATTTGAGGGATCACGAGGGGCAACATCTTTCCCTTCCTGCTTCTTTTCCTGCCCTTTCCTCGTCCTGCCTTCCTTCACCTGTCCCTGTTTGCTTCAGCATCCTGGGAGGATCCCATCCATTCCTCTGCCTGTGCTCCTGATCCGTGCCAGCCTGAATCTGTGTGTTCCTGCCTCCAGCTCCTGACTGACTCCAGGATTCCAGCCTGGACTTTCCCAGGGCTGCCCTGCAGCCTCGGGGGTGACGTGAGAGTTATTGGGGGAAAGGGGGGAGGACGTGGGATCAATTTTCCTGTATATTTGTATCTATTTAGTAATATTTCCTATTTATCATTCCTGTTTCATTGAAGTGCTGTAGTTTAGTTTCCAACCCATAAGTCTTTTTCCCTTATTCTCTCTCCTTCCCTTATCAGGGAGGAGAGGGGGATTAATAAAAAATCTGTTATTGGGTTTAATTGCTGGGCCAGTGTCAAACCCTGACAAGTACAGATTAGAGGTTCTGGTTCTGGACAAGTGGTCCATGGAGAAAGACCTTGGAATCCTAAGGAAATTCTCTGTGGGACAACAAAGTGTCCTTGTGGCCAAGAAGGCCAATGGTGTCCTCAGGAAAAGCGTGTCCAGCAGATCCAGGGAGATTCTCCTCCCTTTTACTCTGCCCTGGGAGGCCACACCAGGAATACTGGATCCAGTTTTGGGATCCACCACCACCACAGCTACAACCAGGAGAAGTTTTTAGGTGCCCAGTGTGTGTACCCACCATATGAGCCTGGGCCTTTCTCTTCGTAAGTGAAATGAAGTTGCAGCTCCTCCTCTGACATCCGACTGATGAATACTTTCAGCAAGCAGCAAATAATAAACAGGGCATTGTGAGCCTGCCAGATGAAGAGGTGACTGGAAAAGAAGAAACAAGTCAGGATGAGGAATGCTTTACCTGCAAAAATGCCTGAAAAACCAGAGGAAAATACAACTGAAACAAGGAAAAGGCCAAGTGCACAAGCAGGGAGATGTTGTGGATGGAACAGCAGAAGAAAAAAAAAGGAAATATATTTAAAATAAGCTTTTTTTTTCCTTCCCTTAAAAGAAAACAACCTCATTCCTTGCTAAGCTTGTACTGTGGGCTAAAAACATCATCTTTGCCAGAAGCACAACTCTTCAACCAACTCCCCAGGTGGCTCAGCATACTCCTGAAGGGTTCCATGGACTCGAGCTAAAGGGATATCTGAAAACTTTCAGCAGTTTTGATATGAAAGCTGCTCTGGCTGCCTGAACCTCAGCCCTTTTCCCAGTCAGCCTGCAGATCACCACAGGCATTTCTGGACAATATTGCAAGGTTATTTTATGCAGCACAGACAAATGTTTTCCAAGTTTTGTGAACAAAAAGGGAAGTAGCACCTCATTACATGGTTTTGAGTCCAAAAAAGTAACTGCTGGGAAGCCCATCCACCACCACCCAGTCAAGCTCTTGCTTGGAGCTGTGTTTTCAAGGTTTTGGGGGATGAAAGAAGCATCCCAAGCTACTCAGGAAGGAATAAGTTTTTCTTCCAGGTATAAGAAAAAAGGCTGAGGGCAATTGTGGGAGCAGGGAGGCACTAAAAAGCAAGACTTCATTTTTGAAGTGCCAGATCTGATGAGAATTGGACATTTCTCTTTGGGTGGGGGGAAAACCATTCCAGAAAACTTGCTGGAAAAACTCAAGAGCCTTGAACCTCCTGGAGTTCTTTCCTACTGCTGAAAAGGGGCCAACAAAACCAGTGAGAGTTCCTGGGACACAAAACCAGTGTCAAGATTAGTTACTGTCACTAATCTTGAAACCTGTGTCTTTATGTAGAAGTTTGTGTTCAAACTTAAGCCAATTCAAAATATTTCCCAGATAAAACACTGGTTCATCCATTTAAGTTTCAGCTGGAAAGATCAGGTGGTTTTTAAACTGCTCTAAACCAGTGGCAACCAGAAATCAAACAGAATTGTGTACAAATGGTGCATGGAACACACAAAAGGAAGGAAACCAAGTCTTTTCCCCCAGCAATCTGTGTACCTGTTCCACTCAATATTCTGAGCTTGGCAAGGTGCTTCATGTTTCAAAGAACAATTTCAGAAGATTCTAAGTCTGGGTCTGTGATGCATTAAGTAGGAAAGTAAAGCACTCAAGAGCTAGCAGCAAAAGCAATGTTTTACAAGTGAAGTGGCACAAACAGCTTTTTTTTTATTTTATTTTTTCTGGGCACTTACTTCTGACATTCTGCAGAGATTTTTAACTCTTTGGTTCTAGCAAGAAAGACTTTAATCAAGGAGCCAAGGTTTCCTGTCCGAGGATTCTTCTCCACTAGGTGAGGAAAAAGAAGATGTGACAACACAGCATGCAGAAGTTGACACAATTTAGCTCAAATAATATCTAAAACGAACCCAAATTCCAAACATCCTAAAGATTTCTATACACACACATTATGTCTGGGTTTTCTGGAGAGTTGTTGCTCTTTTAAGACTCCCCATTACATGTTCTACCACTCCATAATTTTGCTCTGAACACACTTTTCATCCTAGATTGAAAAGATTCCAACTGGAGAGCTCACAGTGCTTCCTTCCTCAGACAACAGTTTCCTCTCAGAAAACTGGGCAGGTTTTTCACACCCAGCTTTTACCTTCCCTGAAACAGCTGATGACATTTCTAGGACCCCTTTTGCCTTCTGATTAACCCTTTCCCCCTTATTGATCAGCTCAGAGAGCAGAGGAGCAATAAGTTGTAGGGATGGATTTATTTGTTTTCAACTTTTCAGTCATTTCAAGCTCTACAGAACAGTTAATGATGCCAAGACTTCAGGATTTACACATCAATACATTCTCTACACTGCTTTAATCTTACTAGTGGGTAAGTGAAGTATACTGAAGACATGGATGTGCACTCTTCCTTCATTTTTCTCATCAAGCACATGGGAAAAGGTTCAAGTGTCCCAATTTCTCACCTAGAGACTTGCAGACTGAGATTGTGGCTTCTTCCAAAAGCTTTAAGTCAGCACTAGGGAGAGGGAAAGAAAAGAAAACTGGTTACACAAGCAATGGGTTTCTCTTCTTTTATTATTATTGATCCCTCAAACCTCAACTATCATCTAAATGCCATGTGAGAACTGGATGCATTCAAAAATAGGGGAATACTGAACCAAAACTGTGACCTTCTGTTGAGTGGAAATAACTTATTAGATGTTTAGGCACTGATCAAGTAAACCAGAATATTGAAACAGTGTTCAGACAACACCAATTTTGCTTCCTCCTGCTGAAATGGCTCCCCTAGCCTTGCAGATCTGAGCTGAAGCTATTTCTATTGGGATTTAATCACTCTGTATTTGCAGTTAACACTCACAGGACAAAGAGTTTCCTCATCAGCAAGGTGGTTTTCTGTAAAAAAACATCTTTTCAGAGGTGGAGAAAAATGGTAAATTAAGCAGTCTATTGCTGAAAAAAAAAAATAAATTAGTTTTCTCTGACTGCAGGTTTTTATTTCTGGCTTGACCCTACCAAAAAGCCAGATTCTGCAGTCAGCTTTCTGGCATCTACTGTAAAAAAAAGATTCTTTTTTTTTTTTTTTCTTTTTACATTACTTCCAAAAAGAGGAGGAAATTAAAAAGGAAAACAAAGCTTCAGTGGATTCAGTTTGGAGCAGTTGAATTCATTTCAGTTGCCTCACCTTAAATTCACTACCAGTCCCACAGCAAAACTATCATTAATAAAAGAAAGTGCAGGCTGCTGCCAGCCAGCAGTAATCTTTAAAGCACGTGGGTTTTATCCATGTTTATTTTCAAGACATCACCACTCCAGTGATGAAACCACACGTTTCAGTGTTAAAACCCACACATTCCTGTGTTAAAATATCTCAGCATGGCAGGAGAAAGAATTTGCATACAAACTGCAATTCTAAACATCATGATAAGAATGAGCTGAAGTGCAGCAGAAAACTATCCCCCTAAAAGAGAAAAAAAAAAAAAAAAAAAAAGTAGTGGAGCTTTTTTCNTCCTTTGGACCTGTTCCAGGACCTCTACATCCTTCTTAAACTGAGGGGCCCAGAACTGGACACAGGACTCCAGGTGTGGCCTCACCAGGGCTGAGTCCAGGGGCAGAATCACCTCCTTGGACCTGCTGGCCACACTGTTCCTGATCCAGGCCAGGATGCCATTGGCCTTCTTGGCCACCTGGGCACACTGCTGGCTCATGTTCAGCTTCTTGTCGATCCAAACCCCCAGGTCCCTCTCTGTCTGGCTGCTCTCCAGCCACTCTGTGCCCAGCCTGGAGCTCCCCATGGGCTTGTTGTGGCCAAAGTGCAGGACCCGGCACTTGGCCGTGTTGAACCTCATCCCCTTGGAATCAGCCCAACTCTCCAGTCTGTCCAGGTCCCTCTGCAGAGCCCTCCTGCCTTCCAGCTGATCCACACTCCCCCCCAGCTTAGTGTCATCTGCACATTTGCTGATGATGGACTCGATCCCTTCGTCTAATTTGTCGATAAAGATATTAAACAGTACTGGGCCCAACACTGATCCCTGGGGGAAAATTCCTACTGTGTGAATGCTGACTTTAATGGACTACTTTGGAGGAAAGAAGTCAAAGAATAAAAAGCTGCAGAGAATTGATTGCACCAATTTAAAAATGTACCATAAAAGCTGCTCATTTTTATGTCTTCCCATAAAAAAACCTCATGCACACTATTCTTGAACCAGGCACTCATTAAAAAAACTCCAGGGAAGGAACAAAGCTGAAGAGTCAATATTAAGCACATGATTTTCAGCAAGTTTTGTGTTAGTTAACTCTGGTTTTAAGTTTTCCATCAGGAAAGAATTGTAATTAACACCACTGCTAAGGAGGAGGTTGCAACTGGTAGGAGAGCCAGACAAACACAAAGGTCTGCCTAAACCCCAGTGCTAAAACTCCAAAGTAAATTTCACAGCTCTTGCTCATAACAAGAACTTTTCAAGTCCCCCAGAAAAGCTGTGGTTTTGTTTTTCAAAAAAAAAATAATTATTCAGCCACTTGAAATGTAGGAAGTGGCAGGTTTAAGAGGTTTTATACTGGTTGAATTCTGCTCCATTCTGTGCAACAAATAAGGATCTGTAAAGAAAAAAAAAAAAAAATGAAGATGCCACCAAGAATACTTCCTCAGGGCTGAAACCAACAGTTTCTCAGGAGGGACATCTGTAGCCCAAGGGGATTTTACCTGCTCACCATCCATGCTTTATGGAAGAAGAGATCCTTTACCAGTGAAAAGAAACCTAAAACAAAACTGGGTTAAGCAATCCCTCCTTTTCCTGCTCTGCCCCCCAAAATCACTCCAGGGAATTAACTGGGCTGAAAAAAAAATATTTCTTTTTGCTGTGTTGTTTTGCAGGCAGATTAGCTCCTGATGAAAACCCAAAAGCATCTTGCAGGAGGAATTGCTGAGGGAGCACAACAAATTTCATAGTCAGTAGTGCTGGTACGTGGCAAAATTTATTCCCTCCTGCCAATTAGTTTGTGGTCCTCAGAGAAAAAGGCAAAAAAGTTAAATGGAGTGAAAATATAAAGCAGGAAAGAGGTGGGGAGGCAATGAGCAATGCTGAAGAACCTGATGTGTCTTCACACAGAGGGGTGGGAAGAGCAAGCAGAAGTGATCCAGGGAGAAATGGATAAATGGAGGAAGAGATGAAGCAAATTAAAAGGGGAAAGGGAGAAAAGGAAAAAGACAAAGCAAGAGTACAAAGTGCTGAGAAAAGCAAAGCATGAGAAAATGCAGAGCACAGAGAGCAGGGCCACTGAAAGATGAGACAGGGGATCACACCTTCACCTTCCAGTGACTCCCCAGCTCTCAAACCAAGGCCCTGGACTTCTGATTTTAGGGATTAAGAGACTGTTGTTGCTCAGAGATCCAACTCAGGTTGTCAGCCTGCAAGGTTTACCTTGGGCAGCTGTGATCAGCAGCCCCTGGCCTCATCCTGAGCAGCTTCTGGAAAGCAGAGAACTATTCACATGTTCCTCACTGGAAAAAAACCATCCCCTGGGAAGTGTTAAAATCCCATCAGCTTTAATTAAACACATGGATTCAAATGTCCCTGCAATGTGTGATGATAACCAGGTGAATGTGTCAGGAATCTGTCCCTGAAAAGCAAAACCTACCCCAGCCCCACCACCTTGCTGGGTTTTGGTTGGGATTTTATCATTTCTTTCTTTTTCCTTCTCCTCTCTCCATGGTTTTTCTCCTCCTCTTTCCCCAGAGCACTGCCACATCCAGAATAAAAAGCAGTGACCAGAGAACACCCCCCTGTCCTCCCTAGGGACCAATGACCCCACTCCCACCTTTGCAAAATGCTGAGGATCTCAGTTCAACCTTTTACTCTGAAGTTACTATCAGTTTCCTCCACAAAAACACCACACAGCATTTCCATGGCTTCCAATAACACCTGCAAGCAATCCCCTCCTAGAAGCACACCAATTCTGCAACATCCAATTGGAAAAAAAGTCTGATTTGGGAAAACAAACAAATAAAAAAAAACAACCCTGCAAGTTCTGTCCTGTTAGACAGGAGAAATCTGGCTCCTTTCTAGAAAAAAATATAAATAAATCACAAACTAGCACCTTGCTAGTCACAAGTATGACTTGCACTCAAGCCTCATTGAACCAAAAGAGATTTAACTTGATATTTTGCAAGCTTTCCATCTCAGAAATTCAGATTTTTCTCTCTAGGCAAGGTTCTCTGATTCACACAATGGCTGAGGGTGCTGTGCAGCCACCACCATTTGTCAAATGGTTCTCCCAGGTAAGATGCAGCTTAATGGGAAACTTGCTGTTTCCTTCCCATTAATAAGCTGCACAAAAGAGGCCTCAAAAAAATCTAATTGTCAGGCAAGAGCACCATCTGGTGTTTAGCTAATTCAACCTGCTTCTGAGCAACATTTTTGTTTGATTTTTTTTAAATTATGTTTCTTGTTTGGGGTTTTTTTGGTTGGCTGGTTGATTTTTTGTTGTGTTTTGGGTTGTGTTTGTTTTTTTTAAGCCACCTCCCTCTGCACTGGATCTGACTGCATGAAACAGGCACAAAAAAAGGTGCAAAGCAAGCTATGAAATAAAACTCCTTTCTTTTCGAGGGAGGAGCAAGTAGAACATTTCAAATGAGATGCTGGGGGGTTCTATGTAACTATTTCCCCCTAAAAAGCCCCCCAGCTATGAGCTGTTAAATGACTTCTTAGAATATTGTCCACCCTGTTAGTTGTGGGGAGGCTGTAAACAGTTCTTGCATCCTCATGGATCTTTGACAAAAATTCTCCTCCCTCACCCCCTGTTCAAGCTGCACCAGGTTTTACAACCCTTTACACCATCATCTTCTTGCTATTCTCCCCAAACTCCTTCCTCCTCCTCCCTCTTTAGAAAAATAACACCCAGTAAATGTCTCCCAGTGCCATTTTTAACCATTTCCCTCCCCCTTGCTTGATTTTTCACTTACTCACAGGCACTCCAGTCCAAGTACTCAAGTCCAAGCTACCTGACCTAATTGTTGAGAAAATAAACCTGATCAAAAGAAATATTTCTCCCTGCTTTTCAGAAGCTCCTGGGAACACAGCACAGTGCTATCTCTAAGATGTAAAACTACACCTCACTGGAAACTGTGAGTTTTCCAACAATTTGAGGTTTGAGAGCTCAGGGCACTCCTAAATCTGGATGAGTTTTTCATCTGAAAAAAAAAAATATATATATATATATATACCTTTGACTGCCATTTATTTTGACAGGAGCTCTGCTTCACCAGCAAAATAAATAAGACATTGAAAGATGGCAATAAAATAGGCCAGAACAACTCACAAAATGTGTTTTGCAATTTATAAAAGATGAAAATTGGTCCCAATTTTAGCTTGAACACATTGTGGCCTATTTAAACCTCTTACACAAGTGTTTAGAATGACCCTGGATGAAAAGGTTAGCTCCTTTGCAAGGAAATGCTGCTAATAATAAAGGGAGGAAATAAGCTATTCACCTGGCAGAAAAGTATCAGGTGACATTATAAACTGTAAAACCAGTTTCAATACCTAAAGGTATTAAGTAATAATCAGGTTGTTCTTGTAAGACTGATAATCAACAGGGAGGCAAACAAATTTAGCAATAGACTTGGGTTAACACAAGTCACCAGCTGTATTTCTGGAGATGAGGAAGGGATTCTCTTAAAAAAATATGAATTCTTCTTATGGCTACACCTAGAGTGAAAAGACATGCAGAACTTGAAATCTAGGTAGATGTTTAGGAAGTATTTTTGCAGAGGCAGCATGCCAAACTTCCTCTGAAAGGGGAGTGGAGAAAAGCCATATAGATTAAGAATCATAGAATCACAGAATTGGCTGGGTTGGAAGGGACCTCAGAGCTCATCAAGTCCAACCCTTGATCCACTCCCCCGTGGTTCCCAGCCCATGGCACTGAGTGCCACATCCAGTCTCTGTTTAAATATCTCCAGGGATGGAGAATCCACCACTTCCCTGGGCAGCCCATTCCAATGCCTGATCACCCTCTCCAGAAAGAAATTCTTTCTAATATCCAACCTAAACCTCCCCTGGCACAACTTGAGACCGTGTCCTCTTGTCTTGCTGAGAGGTGCCTGGGAAAAGAGACCAACCCCCCCCTGGCTCCAACCTCCTTTCAGGGAGTTGTAGAGAGTGATGAGGTCTCCCCTGAGCCTCCTCTTCTCCAGGCTGAACAGCCCCAGCTCCCTCAGCCTCTCCTCATAGGAGAAGTCAGAAAACCAGTGAGAGCCATAGGGGTTTGTGAGCCAGACCTGATTTGCAGCCTCACAGCAACCCTGTGGTGGCCTGCAAATACAAAAATATCAGTCATGGGATGGGTTGGAAGGAACCTTAAAGCTCCTCCATTCCCAACTCTTTTCCATGGGCAGGGACACCTCCCAGCAGCCCAGCTTGCTCCAAGCCCCATCCAACCTGACCTGAGACACTGCCAGGGATGGGGCAGCCACAGCTTCTCTGGGAAACCTGTCCCAGGGGCTCAGCACCCTCACACCAAATCTTTTCTTCCTAATGCCTAGCCAAAATCTTCCAGTTTGAAGCCATTTCCCCTCATCCCATCCCTCCATGCCCTTGTCTACAGTCCCTCCCCATATTTCTTGCAGACCCTCTTCAGGCACTGGAAGGTGCTCTGAGGTGTTGCCATTGCCCAGGGAACCTCTCTGTCCTTATTGGAAGGGGATGAGAAGGTTGCCCATGCAAAAGCAATAAAAGAGGACTTCTGGGTTTGCAAAACTCCCCCAGGNTGGCCAGATGGTCATGGACAGCCAGTGATGGCAAAGCCTAGACTTCACCAGCACTGAAATGATCATGTTCAACTGGACGTCAACCAGGAGGTCCCATGGCACACTTCCTCTTGCTCTTTTTTTGGAAAAAGAACCCCAGGCTGCCTAGGCTGGACAAGGAATTGCATGAGCAGCAGGTAAAGGAGGAGCAAGGAGAGTAATTTAGAATCATAGAATTGGTTTGGTTGGAAAAAAACCTTGGAGATCATCAAATCCAACCCTTAACCCAGCACTGCCAAGGCCACCACTGCCCCAGGGCCCTCAGCACCACATCTCCAGGCCTTGGAAATCCCTCCAGGAATGATGGGGACTCCAGCCCTGCCCTGGGCAGCCTGGGCCAGTGACAGGGAGGCACTGGAGAGGCATGAGGGGACTCTGGCCGTGTCTCCAAATCCATGAAGCAAAGCCTGGACATCTGAAGAAGTGAGAAGGTAGTTCCCTGCTTCAGAAGCCACTCAGTTGCTTCCAGACTTGTCACTGCTCTAAATACTTTCCCCAAGGTTCAGTTCTTACCTGTTTGTTGGAGTGGTGAAACTAAAAGACAGCAGCTGATTCCAGAAGGGGTCATTCTCTGAGATGGGTTCTGCTCCTGATAATTTTTTCAAGTATTCATTTTCTGGAAGCTCACTGATGCTGCTGCTATTTGCTCCCATCTTCTTTCTCTGGCAAATCCACTCCTAAATTTTCATTTCTTCAAGAAAAAAAGGGAAGAAAAGAAAAAGATGTGTTTAAAGTCTTTTGTAAAATAAGGAATCTACAGAGGCTAACTCAGCTATCCAGGAAAGCTTCAGTTTACCACTCTGGACAATTCCTGAAGTGTGGAAAACAGGTGCAAAGGAAGGTATTAAAAGGATTTCTTTCTACATTGGGACACCCAAGGGAGTTGAAAGTTACAGTGCTACTACACTTCAGTCACCATCTCAGTTGGATTTTCACCAATCACACTCAGCAAGAAGCCAGTGTCACAGTTTTATAAACATCAAGGCTGCCACCAGGAGGGAAAACTGCAGGAAATTCACAATTCCAACAATTTCAATTTGACAGGCCACTCAAAAATATGTTTTCCAGCTGAACACCCCTGGATCCCAAGGCAAATAACTCCTCTTGGCAAAAAAGGGAGTCCAGCACCAAGCTAATTCCTGCATGCCAGCAGTGATCTCCACCTTGAAAGGCCCTGAGTCAGCAGGGACAACATGACTGCTGCACAGAAAACCTGCAGCAAGTGAGGAAAAGGCTCCTGACCATCCACAAACCTCCTGTAAAATAATCTGCTTTTGGAAAGAATGCCACAGGAGTTGGTAGTGACACACTCCAAAGCCTCTTTTTATTACTAGCTGTGCTTGTGCAAAGAAGAGAAGAATTCAGTTCTCTATTCTGCTTATCAGCACTGCTCACCTTTAAGCTTTGGAAGATTTTAAATCTCATCATTTAACTAAAGAAATAAAAACCCCACCATGCTGTTAACTAGGTGCCAGGGATGCTCCTAAGCATCTTACATCTTTCCAGGACACCAGCTTCAACAACCTTCTGCCTTTTGAGGAGAAATAACTGTAACTAATAGCTTTAAAAGTTTATATGTAAAAAAAAAGGAGGAAAAAAGGGGGAGGAAAAAAAGGGGAGGAAAAAAGGGGGAGGAAAAAAGGGGGAGGAAAAAAGGAGGAGGAAAAAAAGAGGAGGAAAAAAAGAGGAGGAAAAAAAGAGGAGGAAAAAAAGAGGAGGAAAACAGAAGGAGGAAAAAAAGAGGAGGAAAAAAGAGGAGGAAAAAAGAGGAGGAAAAAAGAGGAGGAAAAAAGAGGAGGAAAAAAGAGGAGGAAAAAAGAGGAGGAAAAAAG
>JAAWXA010000050.1:414856-425892 GCA_038090715.1 Florisuga fusca
CCCGCCCCGCCATCCCCCCCCTTAGGTGCTGAGGTGAGGTGAGGCGGGCCCGGAGGTACCTCCCAGGCCCCGCTTACCCCCTCAGCGCCGCCACTCCTCCACGCAGCGAAGCAGAAAGCTCCCGCAGCTCCAACACCACGGCGGGACAGAGCCGCCACGCAAAGACGAGGTCCCGGCAACCGCGGGGCCGCCCGTCCCGTCCTGTCCCGTCCCGTCCCGCTGCTCCCCTCAGGGCCGCCCCCCGTTCCCGCCCGCCTCCGGTCTCCACGTCGCCAGCGCCTCCCACTGCGCATGCGCGGAGCCCGGTTGAGGGGGGTGAGGCGGACGGCGCCGCGGGGCACGCTGGGAAATGTAGTCCGGGATGGCACGGCCGCTTCCCGCCTCCGGTTCCATCCCCCGGGGCAGCGATGCCCGCAGGGAAAAGCTTCTCCCGGGAACACGGGAGGTGCTCCGGGAAAAGAGGGGAGGGGGAAGCTCTGGCGTCCCCTAGGCTCTGGCCCGTGTTTTCAGTCGGTGGGACCTGAGGGGATTAGGTGGGACTGAGAGCCTGAGGGAGGATTCACCTGCCCCCACAGTGCTTTAATTTATTATTTTTTGTACCTCAAGTAACCTCTCATTTTTACCTGAGATGGTATCTAAAGCATCTGAGGTGGGGGTATTATGTGCCAAAGGGTCCGGGTAGTTCCTCCAAAAGGGAGGTTCCAGATGGTTCCATCAGAGGAACAATGGCCCAGGTTGCCCAGGGAGGTGGGTGAGGCCTCATCCCTGGGGATGTTCAGCCTCATCCCTGGGGATGTTCAGCCTCATCCCTGGGGGGATGTTCAGCCTCATCCCTGGGGATGTTCACCCTCATCCCTGGGGATATTCACCCTCATCCCTGGGGATATTCACCCTCATCCCTGGGGATGTTCAAGGTGAGGCTTGAGGAGGCTCTGAGCACCCTGATCCAGGTGAGGGTGTCCCTGCTGACTGCAGGGGGTGGGACTGGGTGACCTTGGGAGGTCCCACCCAAATCGCTCTATGATTCTAAGTGAGGTTCCAAATAATTCCTTCCAAAGGGAAAACCTTCCCAATGTCATCAATCCAGAGCTTAATTCCATTATCACTGCATGACACTCAACACAGACAGGGTCTATACATCTATCTGCAACACTTTTAAGAGTTTTTTTTCAACCAAAGATGCAGCACCAGGGTCTAAAAGGTCCCCAATCAAGAGACTGACAGCAGCAATATGGTCTTCCACACCATTTAAATTAAATTTACTGCAGTTAGGATCACTGAAAAGGCAAAAATAATGAGTCTCCAAACCCCAAAATATGATTTGGTTCATCAAGTGAAAACTACACCAGGAAGACAATCCCTTCTTTCATGTGTCAGGCAGTCCCACAAAGCAGAATTACTTCTATTTGAAGGCAGGTTTAGTTAATCAAAGTGTAAATTATATTTCCCTTTCCCTGCAGGCTCTGAAAAGACTGTTCCTTCAGCAATAATGGTCTCTAAATAAAGATCATTTTGCACAGAATTTGTTGCTAGTTTAGATGTTGTGTGATGTTCAATCAGTTCACTGATCATGTTCAATTTAACCTGCCAGAATGCCATCAATATAATTACCAACATAAAATCTTTTTTGCATATCCTTGCAGTACTTTAAAGCTGGATTTTGGTTGTGTTTAAGTCCCAGGCACCTGTACAAACCAACACATCACATTTAGACCTTCCCAGAAAGAGAAAATCCTTGAAATTAGTTGACTTGAATGGTTTTCAAGCATTTTCCACTATGGGTTGATTTCTTGATTCTTCCTTAACAGTATTTCCATAAAACCAGACAGCTTTAATGCTGAAGATCTTGCAGAAGCACTTTGGTCCCAAAATATGCCCAGTCTGAAATATTTTTTAAGTTTTCAGTGTAAATGAAGCTGCTACTTCAGTAAATTCTGGGAAGATGTGCACTCCCCATCATTAAATGCCCAAGGCCTTCTAGGAAGGAAATTTAGTGAATTTCCAAACACATGAAAATTTTTTTTTGGGGGTTGGTTTGGTTTTATTTTTGGGGGGGGTGGTTTTGGGTTTTTTTCTGTTTAACTCTTCACACTACCACAGGATTATTGACCTCTTCTTGGAAAAGAGGGACAGAAACATCACCCTACAGATCTTCTGCCAGTAAAGTGCCTCACTCAGGAAATCTTTGTGATCTAAAATACTCCAGGAAAGTTCTTGTTTTATTTTTTTTGTCCTGTTAGAGAGGGAGATGTGATTCCAAAACCTTGGCTTAGCAGACATCCAACATTTTCTAAGAGTTACCTGCCCTGGGAGAGGAAGGGACAAATCTTTCCCTGATGTTCTGCAGCACACCCAGGATTCTACATTTCCACAGCCACGTGGAAGACCTCAGCTCTGGAGTGACTTCCTGAGGCACTTTCCTCCTTTCCTGTTGCCAGGTGATGACAAACTCTTGGAATTTCCCTCTGATTTTGAGGATGAACTCAGACACTAAATGGTAGCAGAAAGGTTTATCATTTAGGGAGGAATCTGTTCCCAAAACCCAAACCACCACAGCCCAGGTGACATCCCCCTCCCACCAGGTGGATGAAGCCCCTGGATTTGTTGCAACAATATCTGCAAAAGAGCCAGAAATTCAGAGGACAAAAACAACTGGAAATCAGCACAGCCTCCTCCCCTCACTTCCCCATCAGAGCCCACACACCAGGAGCTCTGAGCAGTTACAGGAGTGTGTAATTAGTATTTTTTACCCTTTATTGGAGGAATTAACACCACACATGCTCAGGATAAAGCCAGCTTTTACTGTCACAAAGGGAAGGAGCAAACTGCATCTGAGCCACATGGGGGATTGTGTCCCAAGGAGGATGCAAAAGCTGATGAAGCAGTAAGAAAAATCCACTTCCTAACAGAGTAGCTCAGGAAGGGAGAGCAAAAACTCTCAGGTCATGTCTTAGAAATAGACCTGACAAAACCAGGCAGGTGGTAGGAAACAATATTCCTCACCAGAAGCATTTGGGAGGCACCAAGGAAGTTTTTGGAGTAATTATTCACCTGGTAGGAGAAAACACAGTTGGAAGAACAAGGCTGGAGCTCAGTGAGCATTCAAGAACTGCACACAGAAAAAAAAGCAAAATTTTAGCATATCTTAGGTAGGGCTTTGGGGGAAATGATATATCCTAAATTGCTGGAATGGTTTGGGTTTGAATCTTTTGAAGGAGAGCTCTGGTTTGGCAGAGAGAATGCCCACTTCTAACCCCTACAGAGCACAGGGACATCTCCAACTCTTCCCAACTCCACAAGTCAGTGGAAGGAGAAATCTTTCCAGGAGGAAGCAGAGCAGGGTTTTGCTTTGCTCATTTTCTTACCATGAAGCCAGCAGCTTTATAACCACCTTCACCTGAGGCCTGCCTGCAGGTTTTCAAAGCTTTTGTTGTCACTCTAGATAATTCTAGCTCAGAAACCTAAGAGCAAAGCATATTATTGTGTGAAAAACATATTATGTGAAGCATATTATTAATAAAATAATTGTGTGAAGCATATTATTAATAAAAACAATCCTGGTTCATTACCATTCTAATTTCACAAGCATGTTGAAAAGATTTGACTTGCACTAATTTTTTTTTTCCAAGATCATTTTAAACCACCAAAAAAAAAAAAAAAAACAGAGGAAGAACCATGCCCTTGCTGCTGCTCCTCTTCAGGAAAGAAAGGCACAACATTTCAAGGAAAAAAAAATTAAACAGAAATAGCAAATCAAGACTCTGCTTTTAGGAAGCCAAGTCCATTTTTGCATAGAGCACAACTCCTTAAGCTTGCCCACAGATGTGACATGAAAAAAATTCTTTATTCTTCATCATTCAACCATGCTGCTTCTCTTGCTCCAGTGCAATTCATCATTTGTTAGCAAGGTCAAGAACAGGAACAGCTTTTAAGGTGAAAGCCTGAAGTGTTGTGAAACTAAGAGCTCCCTCCCAAAGCTAGATTTAGTTAGAAATTATTGAACCTGAACTTTAATCACACTAAACAAGATGATGGATGAAAAGCAGTTCCAGTGAGGAAAAACAAAAATAAACTTCAGTTTGCCAACATTTTAAATTAAGAAGTGTAATAGCTGCCATCTTAGTGGCAAAAGAGACCCTTTCCTCTAAGTGATAAGGGCTTGGAATTCAGCTAAAACGTGCAAAGGAAAAAACAGTCTCAGAAGCTGAGAAGAGTATCACCAGTTCATATTGGACACCAGGGAAGCAAATCCTTAGAAATTCATTCCTTTAATCTGTTTTCTTGCCAGAAGCCTCCGGGGGTCTCTTTGCAGCAATCCCATTTGCGACACCGTTGCTTTGGAACTGTGGATAAAGGACAGCCTGGTTACTGGGATGTCCCCAAAAAAAGGGACTCTAACCCCAGGACATGAGCAGCTGGTGAAAAAAAAAATTACTTTTAAAGAGACAACAAAGTGGTGGTGTGTCTAAATGACTGTTTGGCAGGGGGGAGGAAGGAGGGTAGAAACAACATACAAAACTTTGCCACTAAACAAGGGATGGGACAAGGAAAGGCCTCAAGTTGTGCCAGGGGAGGTTGAGGTTGGAGCTTGGGAACAATTTCTCCCTGGAAAGGGTTGGCCCAGGGCAGAGGTGGAGTCCCCATGCCTAGAGGTGTCCAAAAAACATGTGGATGAAGCACCTCAGGACATGGTTTAGCTGGCTGGTAGGGCTGGGTTGATGGTTGGACTCGATGACCTTAGAGGTCCTGTCCAACATTAACAATTCTCTGAGTCTGTAAAAGACCAACCAGTCATTAAAAAAAAACAAACAAAAAGATAAATAAAGTAAGCTTTTCCACCCAACTACTTATTCCCATGTGGTGCCCACCCCAAACTTTCTCTGGAGTCCCCCTGGTTAGCTACAAGCATTCATCTTACTCTGGAAATTCCCAACTCCTCCTCTTGATCTCTTTTGGTGGCTGAAGGTACCCGGGGATTTCCAAAGCTCTCTCCTTGACCTTCCTTGATGGTGGTTGTTTCTTCCACAGCTTTTTGGGGCCAGACCTTCTTAATGAAGGGGGCTATGAGGGGGTAGATGTAGGGCTCAAGGAATTTCTTGTAGACCCAGAGGAGAACGGGGATGACGATGCAGGGAATGCAGACCATGGCTTCCTCCTGCTCTGGGACAACCCTGGGGAAGGGATGAAAAAAACAAAATGGGTTAAGACATGGCTTTTGCATGCCATGAGCCAAACAAATCAACTTAAATAATGAGTAAGGATTGTAGCTGATATGCTAATGTAGCAGTTTTGAAAAAACAGGTTAACTGTTATGAAGTTCTCACCAACCAAAGAAACATTTTTTAATTTTAAATTAAAAAGGAGTTTGCATGAATTCATCATTCTACAGCTGGAACATGGGAAAATACATTCAGAGGATGGAAGGTTTTGCTTAAATGACACAAAAACGACTTCAGATCCAGTGTTACAGAACCGAGGTAAGACAAAAGGAACAAAGGAGCTCATTAAAGGTGCTCCAAAAGGGTATTTTATTTCCAGCAGGGTGTTGTGGGTTCCTTCTCTGGAGGGAACACCTCAGGCCTCTGCACCCACTTCACCTCAAGACAGCAGATCAAAAAACCAAGGCAAACCTCTGTCAGATATAAAAGAAATATGAAATCCCAGACTGCTTTGGGGTGGAAGGGATCTTAAAAGATCATTTTGTTCCAAAACCCCCTTTCCATGGGCAGGGACACCTCCCAGCAGCCCAGGTTGCTCCAAGCCCCATCCAACCTGACCTGAGACACTGCCAGGGATGGGGCAGCCACAGCTTCTCTGGGAAACCTGGCACAGGGGATCAGCACCCTCACACCAAAGAATTTCCTCCTCATGTCCAACCTCAATCTCCCCTCTTCAAGTTTTAACCCGTGGAACAATAAAACAAGAAGAAGAAAATGAAGCAGACAGGAATTTCATGCAAGCCAGGCTCCAAATCCCTCCCCTCTGAGGAGCTTTGCTTTGGCATGGCTTGGCTCAAACACACTGCATGGGCACAGCCCCATTGCTCTGGCTCTTGGCTACACTTGCAGAGCCAATTTCTGGGCCTCTCTGAGCTCACACTGAGAGGGAAGATTCCTGATGGTTGGAAAAGACGTTGAAGATCATGGAATCAGAGAAAGGTTTGGGTTGGAAGGGGCCTTAAAAGATGATTTAGATCCAACCCCTTTCCATGGGCAGGGACACCTCCCAGCAGCCCAGCTTGCTCCAAGCCCCATCCAACCTGACCTGAGACACTGCCAGGGATGGGGCAGCCACAGCTTCTCTGGGAAACCTGGCACAGGGGCTCAGCACCCTCACATTCAAGAATTTCTTCCTCATGTCCAACCTCAATCTCCCCTCTCCCAGTTTTAACCCATTCCCCTTGTCCTCTCCCTTCACCCCTGTGTCCAAAGCCCTCCCCCAGCTTTCCTGTAGCCCCTTTCAGAGACTGGAAAATAACAATTTTTAATACAACCAACTCAGTCCATCATGCAACATTTTTCTTCTGTATTTTTCATCAACTATTTTAGGCAAAAACCCAGTAACAGAAACTAACACTGCCCAAACCAGAACCTCCAGCTTCAGAGTCCTGTAGAGCTCCTCACCAATGCTCATTACTGTGGGTAGACAACAAAATAGCAAAGAATAAGCTTCTTAAGAAAAAAAAAATTAAACAAAAAGAAAACCTCCAGGATCAAGAGCAATTTAAAATGACTGTTCCAGTGTTATTAAACTCAGTCTCATAGTTTTGCATTCCTACAGAGGATGAAAGAGCTTTGGAAAAGGACTCCAGTTAGGAGTACTTGCACCTCTCTGAAATCCCTTTGGAGGAGATGATGTATAGGATGCAAGGGTATGGAGGTACAAACTGTTCACCATGAAGTTTAACATCTTGTTAAAAAGCAATAAAAGTCTCAAGGGATAAATCTGTCTCCCTCCTCCCTAATCTGTTTCCCTAGATTTTGGTTAAAAGCCTGGGTTGTGGGTTTTGGGGTTTTTTTTTTCCATTAGGTAATGTGAGATCTTCTGTAAAATTGTTAGAAATCCTGCTCAGAGCCATGTAAACAACCCCCAGATTTTAATCTGCTCTGACAGCCCGTGCTGCAGCACTCTGTGACAAAATAAAAGCTCTGACAGGTTGATCAACAAAGAACTCTCCCTCAGCAGAGTGCAGAAATCTCAGCCCTAACACTCTGACCCCTCTTAGAAAACAAGAGCCAAGACAGGTTCATGTTTGTACCTACCTGGAGACCACTTTAAAAGCACTTCTTTTTAGCTTCACCTGAGAAAAAGCAAAAAATGTGAAGAGCTTCCTCTTAAAACCATTTTTAAAACTAAAAAGCAAGCAGGACTGCTTTAAAAAAACACTGGAATGTACAGACAACTGACCTTGCACTGACTACCATTATTTCAAGTTAGCCTAACAACAAATTCTGATCTAAATAGGTTTGTGAGCTTTTTTTTTTGGGTATTTATTGAACTAACTGTAATTCTTCCACAAAAGTCATCTTATTTTTTGACCCTGAATGTAAAGGTTTGGAAGCTGAAGCCTCTCATCCCCTGGGGAGAGCACAAAATTAACACAGAGGAAACTGGTGTGACTTATTTCAGAGGATCTTTTTGGGAAAAAGAGAATTTTTCCTATTTTTTTATTTCTTTAAAACAGTTGCAAAATGATTATACTCATAATTGAACCTCATCAAGCTTTCTTTTGGACAGCTCATCTTTTCTGAAGTTTAAACATAGGCATTAAAATTCCACTTAACACAGGTGCAGCCTTTAGAATCATAGAATCATAGAATTATTTGGGTTGGAAGGGACCTCAGAGCTCATCAAGTCNTTCTGCTTCCAACTCGGTGTTTCCATCCGAAATCAGCTGCTCCTCCCCACCCCAGCACCATCCCCGGGAAAGACCCCCCCCAGAGAAGGGCCCACGCTCAATCCCAACTCTTGTTTGGTTTTATTTGATGCACTTTTTACTCCCGAGCCATCAGCTTCTGCTTCTTCAGCTTCTTCTGGGAGATCTGAAAGAGACCAAGAAATAAGGCTGTACCTCCCTTCAGACATCCTGCATGGAAATTGATTAAAACCACTGAGAATTGTTAGAAATCATTCCCCTCCTCAATTCCCAGTGTGTATGAGGTTGCTCAGAAGTCACTCTCATTTTTTTCACGGGTGTTCCAAAGGTGTCCTAAGATTGTCATCACAGCAACCCCCCCCAAAACATCAAGGCTGGCACCTCCTGAACTGGAGACATCTGGTACCTTTTTCTTTTGAGCAACTTCCTCCTCTGGCTTGGGGACAATCTGCTCCTTTTCAGTGAGGATCATCTCGATGTGGCAGGGGGAGCTCATGTAGGGGTTGATGCGGCCGTGGGCTCTGTAGGTTCTCCGGCGCATCTTGGGAGCTTTGTTCACCTGGATGTGCTCGATCACCAGGGAATCCACATCCAGACCCTGGGGAGGAACATTCAACCTTCTCACTGTTTGGTTGGTTGGTTTTCCCCCCTAAAGAACTCAAGTGTTGTCACTTCAGGCTGAGGGCTCAGAACAAACATCTTTTTTCATGGTTATTCCAAAGGTGTCCTAAGATGGTCATCACCGCCGCCAACCAGAGCACAGAGCATCATCCCAAGGTACAAACACACCCCGACTCCACAGCTCTTTGATTTTATGGCATTCAGGAGAGCTGAGCTATGCTTCAAGCCCCCACCCAGCTCAGTGAGCACCCTTGCCCCCAGCACATCACCCACCTTCAGCTCAGCGTTGCTCTCCGCGTTCTTCAGCATGTGCAGCAGGAACTCGGCGCTTTTCTTGGGCCACCGTCCCTGGGTCCAGCCCCACTGCTTGGCCTGAGGGGAGGAGAGTTGGAATTTTATCCTGCTACAACATAACTCACCCTTCCTCTACACCCTGTCACCTTGCAATTATTGTAAAACCAGTGCAGAGCAAAATAATTGGGTCAACAACTTGACGTTGGAAATAGGAGCAACAGTTTTTACAGGAGTGAATTACAAGAGCATCGGTCTCAACATGAGAAACTTCTTCCCTGGGAGGAAATCCCAGCCCAGGCTGCCCAGAGAGGTTGTGGAGTCTCCTTCTGCTTGGCCTGAGGACAGCAGAAAAGTTTTAATTTTATTCTGCTACAACATAACTCACCCCTCCTTTACACCCTGTCACCTTGCAATTATTGTAAAACCATTGCAGAGTAAAATGATTTGGTCAACAACTCAACACTGCAAATAGGAGCAACAGTTTTTTAAGAGTGATTTTTATAGTCATGTCCTCCTCAACATGACAAGAAACTTCTTCTCCACGAGGAAACCCCAGCCCAGGCTGCCCAGAGAGGTTGTGGAGTCTCCTTCTGAGTTTTAATGTTATCCTGCTACAATGTAACTCATCCCTCCCCTACACCCTGTCACCTTGGAATTATTGTAAAACCATTGCAGATCAAAATAAATTTGGCCAACAACTTGACACTGAAAATAGGAGCAACAGTTTTTATGGGAGTGATTTTGATAGTGATTTATGAAGAGAAACTTCTTCCCCATGAGGAAACCCCAGCCCAGGCTGCCCAGAGAGGTTGTGGAGTCTCCTTCTGCTTGGCCTGAGGGCAGCAGAAGTTTTAATTTTATTCTACTACAACGTAACTCACCCCTCCTCTACACCCCATCACCTTGGAATTATTCTAAAACCATTGCAGAGCAAAATGATTTGGTCAACAACTTGACACTGGAAATAGGAGCAACAGTTTTTACAGAAGTGATTTTGATAGTGATTTATGAAGAGAAACTTTTTCCCTGGGAGGAAACCCCAGCCCAGGCTGCCCAGAGAGGTTGTGGAGTCTCCTTCTAAGTTTTAATGTCAGCCTGCTACAACATAACTCATCCTTCCTTTAAACCCTGTCACCTTGCAATTATTATAAAACATTGGTCAACAATTTGACACTGAAAATAGGAGCAACAGTTTTTATAGGAGTGATTCTGATAGTGATTTATGAAGAGAAACTTCTTCCCTGGGAGGAAACCCCGGCCCAGGCTGCCCAGAGAGGTTGTGGAGTCTCCTTCTGCTTGGCCTGAGGGCAGCAGAAGAGTTTTAATTTTATCCTGCTACAACATAACTCACCCTTCCTTTACACCCTGTCACCTTGCAATTATTGTAAAACCATTGCAGAGCAAAATAATTGGGTCAACAACTTGACACTGGAAATAGGAGCAACAGTTTTTATAGGAGTGATTCTGATAGTGATTTATGAAGAGAAACTTCTTCCCTGTGAGGAAACCCCAGCCCAGGCTGCCCAGAGAGGTTGTGGAGTCTCCTTCTGCTTGGCCTGAGGGCAGCAGAGTTTTAATTTTATCCTGCTACAATGTAACTGACCCTTCCTCTACACCCTGTCACATTGCAATTATTGTAAAACCATAGCAGAGCAAAATGATTTGGTCAACAACTTGACACTGGAAATAGGAGCAACAGTTTTTATAGGAGTGATTCTGATAGTGATTTATGAAGAGAAACTTTTTCCCTGTGAGGAAACCCCGGCCCAGGCTGCCCAGAGAGGTTGTGGAGTCTCCTCTGGGGACTTTCAAACCCCACCTGGGTGATCCTGCTGTGGCTTGGCAGACCTTCATCACCTCCAGAGGTCCCTCCTTTGCCGTAAAATTGCTGGATAAAACCCCAAGTGAGGAGGCCCTCCCCAGTTTCCCAGCCCAGCTCACCTGGGCGCAGCGTCCGACGCCGCCGTTGTAGCGGCGGAAGGGGACACACTGCTTCTTCAGGGTGACATCCTTCAGGTACTTGGTGGCCTTGCGGATGTGCATGCCCTTGATGGCCTGGGCAGTCTCACGGGTGTTCTGCCAACACACAGCACACCAGAGTCCCCCTCAGCACACCAAGTCAAGATGTGTATANAACTGTTGCTCCTATTTTCAGTGTCAAATTGTTGGCCAAATTTATTTTGTTCTCAAGGAAATGTTTCTCCTGTGTCACTTCAGGGTGGCAGCAAAGGCCCTGGCCTTTAGC
>JAAWXA010000050.1:425911-482492 GCA_038090715.1 Florisuga fusca
AGAGAGGTTGTGGAGTCTCCTTCTGCTTGGCCTGAGGGCAGCAGAGGAGTTGTAATTTTATCCTGCTACAATGTAACTCATCCCTCCCCTACACCCTGTCACCTTGGAATTATTATAAAACCATTGCAGATCAAAATAAATTTGGCCAACAATTTGACACTGAAAATAGGAGCAACAGTTTTTATGGGAGTGATTCTGATAGTGATTTATGAAGAGAAACTTTTTCCCTGTGAGGAAACCCCGGCCCAGGCTGCCCAGAGAGGTTGTGGAGTCTCCTTCTAAGTTTTAATTTTATCCTGCTACAACGTAACTCACCCCTCCTCTACACCCTGTCACCTGTAAATTATTGTAAAACCATTGCAGAGCAAAATAATTGGGTCAACTTGACAGTTGGAAATAGGAGCAACAGTTTTTACAGGAGTGAATTACAGGAGCATCGTGGTCTCAACATGAGGAGAAACTTCTTCCCTGGGAGGAAATCCCGGCCCAGGCTGCCCAGAGAGGTTGTGGAGTCTCCTGCTTGGCCTGAGGGCAGCAGAAAAGTTTTAATTTTATCCTGCTACAACATAACTCATCCCTCCTCTACACCCTGTCACCTGGGAATTATTATAAAACCATTGCAGAGCAAAATAATTGGGTCAACTTGACAGTTGGAAATAGGAGCAACAGTTTTTACAGGAGTGAATTACAGGAGCATCGTGGTCTCAACATGAGGAGAAACTTCTTCCCTGGGAGGAAATCCCAGCCCAGGCTGCCCAGAGAGGTTGTGGAGTCTCCTACTAAGTTGTAATTTTATCCTGCTACCAAGTAACTCACCCTTCCTCTACACCCCATCACCTTGGAATTATTATAAAACCATTGCAGATCAAAATAAATTTGGCCAACAACTTGACACTGAAAATAGGAGCAACAGTTTTTATGGGAGTGATTCTGAAAGTGATTTATGAAGAGAAACTTCTTCCCTGTGAGGAAACCCCGGCCCAGGCTGCCCAGAGAGGTTGTGGAGTCTCCTTCTGCTTGGCCTGAGGGCAGCAGAAGAGTTTTAATTTTATCCTCCTACAACNCAGTCTTCTCCGCTATCCCCCCCACTGCCTCTTAATCCTTCTCCATCCCATCCCCTCCCGCCAAACTCCGCCATCTCCCCGTCCTCCCTCAAATACCGAGGGCGTCCGGTGAGGTGAAGCGAGGCCAAGCGAATCCTCGCCCCCCTCATGGCCTCCCCGGGTCGCCCTGGGCAGGATGGGAGGGGATTGAGATGGGGCTGGGCAGCGCTCCCCTCCCGCCATGGCTCCCTCACCTCAGGGCGGCGGCGGGGAAGAGGCCGAGGAAAGGGGCGGGAGCCGCCACCTCTCGCGAGATCTGAGGCGGGGTTCGGGCAGGGAGCGTGGCGGAAGTGCGGGGCTGAATGCGGGGCGAAGGCGCTGCTGCGGCAGGGAGCGTCTGCAAAGAGCCCCGGGCTGGGGAAAGCGGTTGGGGAGCAGCGCGGGGACCCCCCCTTCACCCATCAGTGCCAAAGCCACCAGGGCTCTGAGAGCCCTCCGGGGATGGGGACCCCACCCCTGCACTGGGCATCACCAGAGCTGAAGGCATGAAAGGGGGACGCTGGTCAGAGCATCACATCTTCACCCCTTGTGCTGCCAGGCACCCATGGGTGCTCCCCACCCAGCCCTTGAGGGGGGTTCGGCTGGGCAGGGGGCACCCAGAGAGGGTCCTTGGAGCAGGGAGAGGAATTTTGGAAGAGCTGAAGGGTGGCAGAGCAGCCACAAGCCCAAGGAGCAAACCCCAGGGCTGCAGCTAGATGGCAGCTGAGGAGAGAGAAAAGCTTGGGAAGAGGTGTCCCAAGAGCCAAGGGATAAACTGCAACGGGAATTTCAGGCATGGATAATGTCCATTCGGGATGGGAGGGAAAAAATTGTTTGCAGGAAGAGACTGGAATAGGCTGCCCAGGATCTCCATCCCTGGATGTCCTCAGGGGTTGTTCAGATGTGGTGTTGGGGCATGTGGTTTGGGGGAGAATTTTGTGGAATAGGGATGATGGTTGGGCAGGATGATCCCAAGGGTTTCTGCCAACCTGAAATATTCTGTGATACTATGATTATTTCAAACGAAGCAGAACCCACCACATTTAAAAAAAAAAAAATCGAAGACTTACTTGTTAAAATTAAATATTTCCAAGAACTGCTTGGGGAATTTGAGAAAGCAGCTTTTTGATAAAACCAAAATGTTTCCAGGAAGTGGTACCCAGCTCCTGCAAAAGGCTCAGAGAAAAGTTTGTCAGAGTTGGGGAGGGAAAAAAAAAACAAGAAAACCAAAACCAAGACAAAAAGAAATATCTTTCTGAGCAGCCACAAGTCCAGTGTCCTGACACATCCCTGGCAGGAGAGTCCAAGCTCAGCTGCATGGTTAGAAGCTGCTGGAGTGTAACTGCTCTGACCACAAAACTATCTTTGGATCTCTTGTTTAGCTGCAAAAAAACCCCAAAGATTTGAAGCCAGGATTTTAGCCAGATGGGAAGAGGAAAATTTGATGAGTGCTCCCAAATATTTACATGCCTGGAAACTGTAGCACTCTCATTCTGACTGCAGCTCTCCAGATACCTGCCTTAAAAAAAGGTGCCTTTTCCTTTGCTTTCAAGGAGAAAATTCCTGAGAAGCCTCCAAGGAACTTGTAAGCAAATAGGGAAACCTGATGGGATGTGGGTAAATATTACTGCTTGGGTTTGTATATGAAATTCCTGTGGAAAAAAAAAAAAAAAAAAGGTTTAGGAGCTCATACTCATGAGAACAGACTCCAGGTTTCAGTCATTGATGATTATTTTGAGATGCTTGAGATTTGGTTTCATCAATTAGCACCTGGATCATCAGCCATGGGACTGGAAGCCTCAGGACACACAACCAAATCCCAATGATGGTGATGGGAAGGAGGATCAGCACAGCCAGAAGAGACACACCATGGCCTTTCTGAGGGAAGTGTTCCTGGAGAAGAATAAACAGACAAGGAAAAAGTTTCCCCTCTGGGGTCTCATGACTTTGAGGAGATGATAAATCTGTAAACCAACATCTCAGCCTTCCAGTGTTTCACTTCTTCCTCAGGACCAAGACCAGTCCTGTTCCCAGGAGTGCCAAGTTTCCAGCTGCTGGGAATTAAAATGTGGAATGAAAGCTGAGGTCCTCGAGCACTTCCCCACCACACTCTGGGAATCTCCTCTCACAGCACCACCTGAATGCAACTTTCTTCCTTCATACCTCCACGTAGGAAACCCAGTGCTGGTGGAAGACCCCAGCATCTCCACGGGCAGCACCTTTCAGGCAGCTGCTGCTTTGAGCAGAGCACAGAAGCCCCAAAAGTTTGAGGGCAACAGGAGCTTTGGAGATGTGAAACCCAACTAGCTGACACCTGGTGACAATGATCCCATGGTTCATCTTGTTTCATCAATCAAATCCAAACCAAACTGGCTCACTGGGGACATCCCAGCTGACTGGAAGTTGGGGAATGTCACGCCAGAGAAAGGGTGGGAACTGAGTGGCTTTGTTACTGGGACAGATGGTCTGTGGTGGAGGGGTGGAGCTTACATTATTCTGGTTTGAGCTGACCTTTGGCTTTTCTGGAGCTGTTGGAGCCCCAAACATGGTGCTGCCACTGAACTTGGTGAACTGGGCATTTTCGGTAACTTACTGTTAAATTAGCAGTTGAATTTCTTCACAAGCCCCCAGCTTGGACAGGGGCACCCTGTGCTGGGTTAGGAACTGGCTGGAGGGCC
Source organism: Florisuga fusca (assembly GCA_038090715.1). Lineage (NCBI taxonomy): Eukaryota > Metazoa > Chordata > Aves > Apodiformes > Trochilidae > Florisuga > Florisuga fusca. The sequence continues at coordinate 429,672 of JAAWXA010000050.1, forward strand.
GGGCCCAGAGAGTGGTGCTGAACGGGGCTGCATCAACATGGCGGCCGCTCACCTGTGGTGTCCCTCAGGGATCAGTGCTGGGCCCAGTCCTGTTTAATATCTTTAGTGAGGATTTAGATGAGGGGATTGAGTGTCAGGTGGCAAAAGAGCAAAAATGGAGAGGAAGGCTCCAAAGAAACCTGGTGGCATCACTCCAGCTTCATTGGCGAACGTCACGCCACAAAAAGGGCGGGAAGGAGGAGGCGGGAAACTCCAGAGCCGTCAGCCTGACCTCAGTGCCTGGCAGGGTTATGGAGCAGATCATCCTCAGGGGAATCACACAGCACCTGCAGGATGGGCAAGGGATCAGAGCCAGCCAGCACGGGGTTAGGAAGGGCAGGTCCTGTCTGACCAACCTGATCTCCTTTTATGACCGGGTGACCCGTCTGGTGGGTGAGGGGAAGGCTGAGCATTAGAAGTCTAGCAATGACTCTAGGCTAAAGGTGATCCATGAACCAATAGAAGCTTCAAGAATAACATTGTTTTCCTTATTTGTATTGAGNCCCTTTCCAGGCATTGAGAAATTCTTCCCCAGCTCCAATCTAAACCTCCAGCTCAATTCCTCTTCTCCCATCCCTTGTTCCTGGGGAGCAGAGCCCGACCCCCCCTGGCTCCAACCTCCTCTCAGGGGGTTGCAGAGAGCCAGAAGGTCTCCCCTCAGCCTCCTTTGCTCCAGGATCAACACCCCCAGCTCCCTCAGCTGCTCCTGGGCAGACTTCTGCTCCAGACCCTTCCCCAGCTCTCTTTCTCTCTCTTCATTTCACACCTCCAGCTCCCACCCCATCCCATGGCCATCAGCCACCCTGTCACCCAGTCAGGAGCTGGACCTGCAGCATGTGGGGATGCCTCATGCCCTGCTTAAAAAAATCCCAGCCTTGCTCTGCCAAGCACATAACCAACCTGCTCAGAAAAACCCTCTTGTTTTCCCTCTGCCCTGACCTCAGTCTGTCTGCCTGGTCTGTCCTTGGACTGGGAGTTCCCAAGATGAATATCAGCACTGTCTGTACATCCCAGGCAGGAACACGAGCACAAAGCACCAAGAAATGCCCTGAGATTTTCTTCAGTAATGACAGAGCTGCTGAGTCTTCCTAAGGAAATCCAAAATCCTCAAGAAAGACAAATTTAAGCACTCAGGAAGAAATGGCCAGAGGGTGAGGCAGAGCTCAGCATCCTCAGGGGGTTCTCATTCCTTCCCATCTTCACACTGCACATGCTGCAAAGGGATGGGATTGATGCCCTTTCCTTTGAGAGATAGAGGAAGGAGAGTGGATTCAGGGATGGGAGAACTGCTGGCTTCTCAGATTCAGTTAGTGACAAAGGAAATCAGCAATATGGCCACTAGAAGGAAAAGCAACACCTGAGGAGGCTTTGCAGATCTCCCAGGGATGCTTTGAGGCTTCCCCTTGTCTCAGTGCTACACCCTGCTCAGATCTGAGAAAGAAAAGGTCCAAAGGAGAGGGTGAATGAAAAGCAGGGTGCTGGAGGATCAGAGAATCTCAGAATCATAGCATGTCAGCTTGGAAGGGACCTCATGGTCCTCTGGTCCAATTCTTTTAATACTATTTTTTATATCAGACAGCAGACCACTGAGCTGAGACTGCAGATTTTGCAGAATTGGGGGAATCCACCTGGGAGAATAAATGATACCAACCCTGATGTTCCCAGCACAACCTCCTGCTGGTTTTCTCTCTGCCCCAAACTCCTTGTCCCACTTTTTCCTGACCAAAACCCCACAAGATCCTGCGTGAAGTCTCTGTTTGTGGTTGAAATTTGAAAGGTTGATTTCCCCTTTTCATGTGACCCGGGGTCAAACACTGCCAGAGGATCTCCCACCACATCAAACAATCTAAAATGCAAAAAAAAAAAATTTAAAAAATCTGTAAAAACCACCCAAAATAAACAAAAAAATCCATCAGTGACAAGGGGAAGAACGTGCATGAGTTGTCTGCCCTGACACTGCCCAGCAAGAAAGAATTATCTGGGATTTGGAGCTGTAAAGCTTGTGTGCAAAGTAGCAATAATTCCTAAGTAATGAATTAATCAGTCTTAAAAAATAACTCCATTTCTTTCCTGTCATCCCTGGGGAGCTGAGTGATGTGCTCAGAGTTTCCTCATTTCAGGATCCATCCAGATTTCCAGGTTTGGGAAAGCCTGAATGGCACTGAGATGAAATTTCAAGTGGATTGAGGAGTGTTGAGAATCAAGCTGGAGGTGGGTGGCTTGGGGTTTAGCTGGGGAAGCTTTCAGAGAAAGAAGAGATGTCAGCTTACTAATTATTCCACCAAAATGCCAACTTGCAAGATCTTTGAGCTGCTAATTAGTGGGAAGGAGCCCAAACAGAGAGCTGCTGCCTGCTCTGCCTGTTCTTACTGTTTCCTCTTGAAACCCAGGGAGTGTTGAGGACATCTCACTGCTGGTGCTACCACATCCAGACCTGGCCCAAGCATTCCTGCAGATCTGAAGAAAAGGCATGTGAAGAATAAGCTCTCTAAAGCAATCCCTAAATCAAACAATCACACACACACACAGCCCCAAGCTCCTCTCTGGACTCTCCAGCAGCTCCAGACTCTGCTTACAAAAAGAGGCAGGGAAGGGGTGTGAGGAATTTTTGTTTTTTTTTTTTAATCTTTTCCTTTTGTTGGCTGCAGGAAAGCTGAGGCAGAAGAGCTGCTGGAGGCTCATCCTCCCCCATCTGAAAGGTCAAGTGACAAACTTGTGTCTCACAAACTTCAGAGATGCTTCTCTGATCTCCCACCAAACCAGGACCATAGGAAGGAGCAGAAGCAAATATCTCCCCCCCCACACAACCCTGGCCACCCACCTCATCTCTGCAGTGCCAGTGGGCTTGGCTCCAAATCCATGTTCAAGCCCAAACATGCCCAGAATTCAGACAGCCTGGATGGCAAAGCCTGAACTTTGGGTAAAAACGTTGAGAAGGGAGAAAAGAGGCGTCAGCCCTCAGCACAGACCTAAAGCCACCCTTGTCTGCAGAGAGGATGGAGCAGGCCCACCACCCATCACTGGGTCTTCTGTCCAACACAAAGCAGCTGAGCAGCCCGGATCCATCTCACGTCCTGTGGGACGTGCTGGGAATGACAAAGAAATTCCACTTGGCTGCTGGGAGGCAGGGAAGAAGCGTGGGGACGCGCTGAGGTTTCAGCTCTGCTGGGGGCTGGAGGTGGGGGAAGATCACCTGAAAGTCCCTGCAAAGGGAAATTATTCAGTCTGGAGCAACCTGGGGAACTAATGGAAAGCACAGGGAGGGGGAGGGAATTAGATACAAAGGATCCTAAAAATCATTTGGTGATGCTCAGGCACGTCTGGGAAAATGGCCCGAGAAAGCGCGGCCGGGAGGAGTTTGTCTTTGGTGAAGGGTGGTCCAGGGAGCTGCTCTGGGGAAAGGGGGATCAAAGCCTTCTGGAAAGCTCCCCCGGGGGGGGATGGTGATGCCCAGAGGCAGGTACAAAGTGTAACTGTTCCTCCCTGGGTGACAACGTTCAGGAGAATTAACAATTCCCCAGGAATGTGAGGATTTATTCCTCAAGGCCCCGCAGATCCGCCGGCGCTGCAGCCCAAACACTGCTTGGAGCAGAGCATGTGCTTGATAAGAACCCAGGGAACAGATGCCAGGGGATTTAATGTGGGCCAGGAGGCCCAGGGCAGGTTTGCAGGCTGCTGGCAGGGTCAGCTGTAAATATTCTCTCACAATCAAAGGCATTCATTGAAGGATTACATGCTGGGGGCTTTGTGGTAAAGTAAATTTGCAACTAACGGGACCATTAATAGTCAGACAGTTTAGTTGGCTCCCTGGCTGCCATTTATTTCTCTTCCCCCACCCACCTCACCCACCCAGAGTCATTTTTACTACATCTAAAGCCCACGGGGAGTAGGGAGGCAGGAGAGGGGGTGACAACCAACAAAGGGAAGGGGGCTCTCAAGAGTGGGAAGTGCCACCCAGCCATGGGAGATATTTTGTAACCTGGTGTTCAGCCTCACCTGCAAGCAAGGAAATCATCAAGGGATGGGAAGTGTGGGGCCTCTGCAGCCTGTTGGCAGAGGGGCTGCCTTGAAAAGCTGTGGAAGGGAGGAGAGACTCCATGTGGCTGTCAAACAAAAATGGTTTGGGTTTTTTCTTTTTTTTTTCCCCCCCTTCAATTTGATTCTCACAGAGCAAAGCCATCCAGAGCTGCTTGGGAAGCAGAAAGTAATAAAATAATCACTGGTGTGATGGGACCTGTGAGAAACCAAGAGGTCCTGGGCTTAGCAGGCATGGGGTGATGCATATCCATACACCCATTCCATGCTGGGGGGTTCTCCCAAGGCTTTTATTCCATCTGGGTGCACCCCAAGGGTGCTGATGTCCAAGCAGCCCTTCCCTCTCCTGGTTTGTTCTCCAGCCCCATCTCTACTCCTGCTCCCCCATCATCTCAGAAACAAATGAGGCAGAAGGAGCCAAGAGGGAAATGAAGACAAATCCCATTAAATTCTACAGCCTGGGCAGTGTTTTGTAATTGAAAAGAAAAACCGTTTTATAACTTCAAAAAAAAACCCAAAACCACCAAACCCAGAACATTTCCTCTCTCTCCACTCCTCCTCCTATCCTGCAAATCCTCCTCCTTCTTTCATAAGAAAGAAAATAAGAGAAAAAGCAGGCAGGAAGAACAGAGGGTGTGTAAAACACTCTCAGGTTTCTAAACGTGGAATTTAAAATTTGCAGAGGAGTGATAAATGCTCCCTGGCACCAAACACCTGATCCAAAGCAATTAAATTCACCTTTGGCTCCTGCAAAGGAGCATCCTTGGCCCCTCGTTGTGCCCTTGCTTAACAAGGACCTCAGAAACCCCAAAGCAATGTGGGTTTGGGCTTTTTCTTTTCCTGGTGATCTCCAGAGCTGCTCCCACCAGAATGACTCTACCCCTGCAGGTCTTTGAAGAGGTTTTGCCAAAAGGTTTTGCCTTGATGCTCAGCTCTTCAGTGGGGTGGGACACTCCTCCTTTTCTGCAAGGACACTATGAGCAAATAGTGATATTAGCAAATTGGGGAATGTCACGCCACAAAAAGGGCGGGAAGGAGGAGCCGGGAAACTCCAGAGCCGTCAGCCTGACCTCAGTGCCTGGCAGGGTTATGGAGCAGATCATCCTCAGGGGAATCACACAGCACCTGCAGGATGGGCAAGGGATCAGAGCCAGCCAGCACGGGGTTAGGAAGGGCAGGTCCTGTCTGACCAACCTGATCTCCTTTTATGACCGGGTGACCCGTCTGGTGGGTGAGGGGAAGGCTGTGGATGTGGTCTGCCTACCGCATCAACATGGCGGCCGCTGACCTGTGGTGTCCCTCAGGGATCAGTGCTGGGCCCAGTCCTGTTTCATATCTTGAGTGAGGATTGAGATGAGGGGATCGAGTCCATCATGGGCAAATGTGCAGATGACACTAAGCTGGGGGGAGTGTGGATCAGCTGGAAGGCAGGAGGGCTCTGCAGAGGGACCTGGACAGACTGGAGAGTTGGGCTGATTCCAAGGGGATGAGGTTCAACACGGCCAAGTGCCGGGTCCTGCACTTTGGCCACAACAAGCCCATGGGGAGCTCCAGGCTGGGCACAGAGTGGCTGGAGAGCAGCCAGACAGAGAGGGACCTGGGGGTTTGGATCGACAAGAAGCTGAACATGAGCCAGCAGTGTGCCCAGGTGGCCAAGAAGGCCAATGGCATCCTGGCCTGGATCAGGACCAGCGTGGCCAGCAGGTCCAAGGAGGTGATTCTGCCCCTGGACTCAGCCCTGGTGAGGCCACACCTGGAGTCCTGTGTCCAGTTCTGGGCCCCTCAGGTCAGGTCAGGCAGGAGATGGAGGTGCTGGAGCAGGTCCAAAGGAGGGCAACCAGGCTGGTGAAGGGACTGGAGCACAGATCCTCTGAGGAGAGGCTGAGGGAGCTGGGGCTGTTCAGCCTGGAGAAGAGGAGGCTCAGGGGAGACCTCATCACTCTCTACAACTCCCTGAAAGGAGGTTGGAGCCAGGGGGGGGTTGGTCTCTTTTCCCAGGCACCTCTCAGCAAGACAAGAGGACACGGTCTCAAGTTGTGCCAGGGGAGGTTTAGGTTGGATATTAGAAAGAATTTCTTTCTGGAGAGGGTGATCAGGCATTGGAATGGGCTGCCCAGGGAAGTGGTGGATTCTCCATCCCTGGAGATATTTAAACAGAGACTGGATGTGGCACTCAGTGCCATGGGCTGGGAACCACGGGGGAGTGGATCAAGGGTTGGACTTGATGAGCTCTGAGGTCCCTTCCAACCCAGCCAATTCTATGATTCTATGATTCTATGACAGGAGGTGTCAGGATGGTGATTTTCAAGGCAGGGGAATAGAAGCATGGAAAGCAATTGTTTTACAAAAGGTTCCTGGTATCAGAGCTGCTGAGCTCCTGCAGAAGAAGACCCTGCCCATAACCCAGCTCTGAGATGTTCTGCTCATATGGAAAAGGCACTGAAAGGGTCTTGCTCCTGGATGCAGGGACATGGAAACCTCTCAAATTAAAAGCTGCTGCTGGAAAAGCTGGTTAGTCCTTCCCAGGCTGGCCAGCAGACTCCAGACCTTGAAATATTTTGGGTGTATAAATTTAGACATCATCCTGGCTTTTCTTTTTGGCTACGAAGAAAAAAGCTGAGCTCCTTCCACATCCTTTCTGCCCCCCCAGCTCTGCTCTGACTCCCCAGGTTTGGTGCTGAAGAAGACACAGCCTTGGCCTAAGCCACCCACCTGCAAAGAGCTTGGGACTGCAGCTGAGTCCCAGGATCTGATTCCAGGATTTTCTCTTTCCTATAAAAATGCAATTTCAGAAACATTCCTCTGCTGCTTTTTGGGCTGACCTGAGTTCTTGAGGACATCCCAGTGGGGCTGGGAGAGAAGGAGAGAGCCAGAAAGATGTGTCCAAGAACAGCTGCTGTCTCCCTGGGCATTCTCCTGATCACAGCAGCAGCTGGGATGAAGCCTCCTCAACATCCATCCCTCCACGTGCTGTAAATATCAAAATATCATCCATTTCATCTTCAAATATCATTATGTTCAAATATCATCCCTGTTACCCTGTTTGATTATTTATTATTTATTACAATATCCAGAAATGCCATCGGGGAGCCATGAAATCTTCCCTAGGGAAAAAAAAAAACCAAAAAAACCTAAGCAAAACCCAGGAATTTCTCCTTCAAAAGATCAGGCTTAATGAAGTGTGATTTTCCAAGCAGCTCTGGGTGGGAATCTTCTTTTCCCCCCACCCCAACAGCAGGTTACAGAGAGGTCAGTGCAGAGCTGCTCCCCTTGCCTTGACACAATGCCCATGACAACAGCTCCTGAGCATCTCCCTGGAGGATCATCACTTTTTGGCCAGAGCAGCCTGGAATTCTTTGGATGAACTTCATCCTGGCTGTTGCTAAGCTCTTCCCACTGCTCCTGGTGAGAAACCTCCATCCTTATCTTATTTTTATTTTTATTTTTATTTTTTTTAGGTCACTGCTGTTGGGATGCTGCAGGAGCAGAGGTGGCATTGAATCCCAGAATCCCAGATTGGTTTGGGATGGAAGGGACCTCACAGCTCCTCCATTCCCAACCCCTTTCCATGGGCAGGGACACCTCCCAGCAGCCCAGCTTGCTCCAAGCCCCATCCAACCTGACCTGAGACACTGCCAGGGATGGGGCAGCCACAGCTTCTCTGGGAAACCTGGCACAGGGGATCAGCACCCTCAAATTCAAGAATTTCTTCCCAATGTTGAACCTAAATCTCCCCTCTTCCAGTTTCAAGTCATTCCCCTTCATCCTATAACTCCATGCCCTTGTCAAAAGTCCAACTTTTTAATCCCCATGTCACAAAACCACTCAGTTTCACTGATTTTACTTCAGGAGTCATTTTTGCCACTAAAAAAAAAAAAAAAAAAAAAATAAAAAAAATCACAGTCACAGACTGGTTTGGGTTGGAAGAAACCTTAAAGTGAATCTAAATAAGTTCTCCACCAGAAGGCTGTGAAGATAGCAGTGAGATGATGGAATGGTTTGGGTTGGGAGGGATCTTCAAGCTCCTCCATTCCCAACCCCTTTCCATGGGCAGGGACACCTCCCAGCAGCCCAGGTTGCTCCAAGCCCCATCCAACCTGACCTGAGACACTGCCAGGGATGGGGCAGCCACAGCTTCTCTGGGAAACCTGGCACAGGGGATCAGCACCCTCACATTCAAGAATTTCTTCCTAAGATCTCATCTCAATCCCTTCTCCTTCCTCTTGCAACCTTTTCCCCTTGTCCCATCCCTCCATCCCTTGTCCCAAGTCCCTCCCCAGCTTTCCTGGAGCCCCTCCAGGCACTGGAAGGCAGCACCCAACTCCCAACCAAGGCTCTCATCCAACAGCCAACCCACCTGGAGTCAGGAGGCCGTGGGGTTGATCAAAGCTCATAGGGAACCACCTCAGAGTTCTGGGAAGGTGCTGCTGGAAAGTCAGATTCATCCTCCCATCATTTCCCTTGCTGCTGACTGCTCTGGGGCCTTGATCTTCTCCTCAGCTCTGCCCATCATCATCCACCTCCACCTTTTTTGATTCTGCAAGAATCAACAAGCAAAAAAAAAATAAAGAATTAAAAAAAGAGATCAGGAAAGCCCCACATCCTGAAGCATCACCTCTTCTCCTTACACCACATGCCCTATCCCTGGAACCATTCCAGGTCAGGTGGGATGGGGCTCTGAGCAACCTGATCCAGTTGGAGATATCCCTGGGGTGGGACTGGGTGGCCCTGAAAGGTCCCTTCCCACCCAAACTGTTCAATGATTTGAGGTGACAGCAACAAAATAAAATCTTAGCAATTAGCAAGTGATAAAAACATAAGCAATAATTAAAAAAAAGAGGAATAAAAAGTCAATATTTTACAACAGGGGGTTCAAAACTATTTGCAAAGCTTCAGTGGACCAGGAGCACNTACATCTTAGGAGCAAATGAATCCATTTAGTGGATTTATCCATATTCCTAGAGCCCATTACTAAACACAAGTGGTAGAATTGATAATAGAAAAAAAAAACCAACCTAAAAATAGGCAATGTTCAACAAACACATCCCACAAGTGGGAAAGAGCTGACATATGGCTATCAGAGGATGAAACACACCACAGCAGCACAATTACCTTTGGAATGTAAAAATATCAGCTCTGAAAAATTCCCCCATTTTATCCTAATTTCAGTTTTTACTAATGCCTATCAACAGGAGCTTAGAGAAACAAGTGTTCAGTTTCCAGAGCATCTTAACCAGCATTAAAGTCTGGCTGCTGGCAAAGACATCCCTCTTAAACATTTCAGTTTGTAGTGCATGATGTCTGATTAAGTAAGGAGGATGACACAAAGCAAATCAGCTTAGGCCATGTTAAATGGATTAAAGACATACCCAAGGAAGGGAATCCTCTCTGACAGCAGAGCAGGAACATTCCAACTCCAGTTCTTGAAGCATATTGGGGCAGCAGAGTTTGGGCATCTGCAGAAAAGAAACAAACAGAAAATGGTGAGGATCTCTGATTTCAAAGCAAGCTTCATTCAAACCAGAAATGAGAGCAATAAATAGATGTCAGCAAAAAAAAAAACAAACAAAAAAAAACACTAAGAGGAGCATGGTGTGTCCAGCAGAGCAGGAGACATCAGCTTGAGTAAGGAACTGACACTGCAACCCAGTATCCCACCAGGCTAAAGCCATTTTTTTGGTGGGGACAAGAAAAATCCTAAAAAGGGACCAGCTGGTCACCACTTTAATTAATTTTTAGTCAGCTATAACTCAGAAAAGAATGTTCAGAGGAAGAGCAGAGATGGAAAATAATTATTAAGGAATCAATGACCACTTTGAAGAAGAAGATTCAAAAGGGGCTTCTCTCCAAAATCATTAAAATTGGGAAAGAACTTCAAGATCATCAAGTCCAACTGCAGTCCAACTCCCACAACCACTGAACCATCTCCTGAAGTGTTCCAAATGTTTCTTCAGCACCTCCAGGGATGGTGACTCCACCACCTCCCTGGGCAGCCTCATCAGAAATTCTTCCAAATCTCCAAGCTAAGCACCCCCTGGCACGACTGGATCCATTTCCTCTCATCCTGTAACTAGCTAGTTAGCTGCTTTCATACAGGAAGGTTCAAGGAACCACAAGAAACTGAGGTCACCAAATGAATAACACAAAGTGGAGGGTCAGGGACTCCTCAGGCTCACGGAATATATTGTCCAGTGGTGGCTGTGGAAAGCTCACAGAGATAGAAACCAAGAAACCATTGAGATCTCTCCAATTCTTGCCACAGAACAGCAGAAACAGCTCCCAGCATTCACACAGCATGCCAAAGATCTGGATTCACATCTCTTCCTTCAGAGCCAGACAATTTTTTTTGTTTCCTCCCAGGCACAGCCTGAAGCAGTCTCAGGATCAGAAAGAGTCCACAGACCCCAGGAGGTGGGAAAGGGAGTGGGGTTCTCAGCACCAACTCCACTTGCCCTGTGAGCAACAAACCTCTCAGCATCTCCCAAGCTGCAGGATAAGGTCAGAAGATGAATTTAAGCAGTACTTTTTTGTTTTATAGAATCCAAGACTTGTTTCAGCTGGAAAACACCTTGAAAATCATGAAGTCCAACCCTTAACCAAGGACTACCCAGGTCACCACTGCCCCAGGGCCCTCAGCACCACATCTCCAGGGCTTTGAAATCCCTCCAGGAATGATGGGGACTCCAGGCCCTGACAACCCTTTCCAGGCACTGAGGAATTGTTCCCCAGCTCCAATCTAAACTTCCCCTAAAGGGTCAGTGGAGGGTTAGGAGATGCCACCTGTCCCCAGGGGGGTCCTGAGCTTGCTGTGCCACCCTGAGCTCTGCAGCCTCTGCACTTGGGGCTGGAGTGGCTCTGACCACAGTTACACTTGGAGGGATCTCCTAAGGCTCTTCAGAGAGTCACACAAGCATTGGGCTTGGAAAAAAACCTTGGAGATCATCAAATCCAACCCTTAACCCAGCACTGCCAAGGCCACCACTGCCCCAGGGCCCTCAGCACCACATCTCCAGGGCTTGGAAATCCCTCCAGGAATGATGGGGACTCCAGCCCTGCCCTGGGCAGCCTGGGCCAGTGCTTCCCCACTCTTTCAGTAAAGTAATTTTTCTTAATATGCAATCCAAGTTTTCCCTGGAGATGGGGCTCCTCAGCATGATGCTGAAGTGGAATTTCAAATTTGGAGTCCTTCCTCCTGTCTGAGCAGCCTGAACTCACAACTTGGGCATTCATAGTCAGCTTGGCAAGAGAAGGAGAAGGAAAAGCCCCTGGTGCTCCACTTGGTACTTGAGGCCACAGGCAGAGGTCTGTTGGCTGCTCCAGGTGGTGTTTAAATGAAGAATATTGTCATTGGGCTTGGGAGCTGAGTAGTGTGGTTGGGGAAAAGCCACAAGTGTCATCCAAACCCTTCAACTAGGACTTGTCTGGATGGAATAAAGAACAAACCATGCTTGCCTGTCTCCCTCCCTCCAATCTCTTCTTAGATCTGGGCCTTACAGTCTGGATAAAAGCAGATGCTCTCAAAGACAGGGGGGAGATATTCCTAATTTTTCTTTGGTTGTTTTTTTTCTCCTTGCAGGAGAACCCACACTTCCAGCTGGAGAATGTCCACCTGATTGGGTACAGCCTGGGTGCCCACGTTGCTGGCTTTGCTGGTAACCATGTCCATGGGACAATTGGCAGAATTACAGGCAAGTGGCTTTTGAAATCATCTCTCTTACCTTTCCTTGGCAGTAGAGAGTTTCCCCAAGGAGGCTCCACTTCCTCTGAGGTTGGTTTGGGTTTTTCTCAGTCAGAAATGATGTTTCCTACCTGTGGGGAAAGTGAGTTTCTTCAAATGAGAAAGTCTTTTAATTTTGAACCCCAAATGTAGCAGGGGTTTCAGTGAAAAACTTTTAAGAGGACAACCTGTTCTGGAGTAGTTTTGAACCCACTTTTAATTTAAAATAAAGTCCAGCTCCAGCTCTTCCTAGCCAAATCACCCTGAGTGAAACTGGTTTGGTCCTTGTAGCTCATGAATTAAGGGAAGTGAGAGCTGTTGGGTGCAGTCTGTCCCATGGGGGATGCTTGGTCAAAAGAAAACCAACAAACCCACATCCCCCTCATTCTGAAAACATCTTGAAAAGAAAGCTCTGACTCCAGAGGAAAGCTGGATTCAACACATGAGAACTCAGGGCATGGTACATTAAGTGTTCAGATGACACTGGGGGTGTGAATTCCTCAGAATTTTAGCAGTAAAAATCTGTGTTTGGTTAAGCAAGGAAAAAAAAAGCAATTTGAGGAATGCCTCAGGAGCAGAGTTTCAGCTTGGGGGTGAGGTTCAGAGGTTCAACAGAACATCCCAAACCCACCGTGGGATCTCAGATGCAGGGATGACCTGGCTGCTGCTTCAACTTGCCTTAGTCCCTCCATATGGCCAGTCTGAAAATAGATGAAATGTTGCCAGGGCAGCTTTGGCTCCTGACAGTCTCTGTGAGGTGCTTGACCTCTGCTGGTCTTAGGACATCTGCTACCTCCTCACTGTGACCTAGCACAGACCCAACAGGCAAGCTGAGACCATCCCTGGGGAGCAAACTGGTGCTCCCACTGGGTTGTTTTACACCACAAAAGGTGTGGGACATCTTTCTTTGGTCCCTCAGTGGGGGATACATCTTGGGGGACAGCATCTGCAATGAAGCAGGGACTGGCTGGGTTGGGAGGGTTGGTAGGAGCAGGCTCCTGGCTATGTTCTACATGGGATAATCCAGTTTCTTACCTGGAAATTGTCTCTAACACCAGGCTTGGATCCAGCTGGCCCCATGTTTGAAGGAGTGGAGCCCAGCAAACGCCTCTCCCCTGATGATGCCAACTTTGTGGATGTCCTTCACACCTACACCAGGGAAACACTGGGTGTTAGCATTGGGATCCAGATGCCTGTGGGCCACGTGGACATCTATCCCAATGGGGGAGACTTCCAGCCTGGCTGTGGATTAAGTGATGTCTTGGGAGCAATTGCTTATGGCAGTAAGTTCTCACCTCTTGCTTTGCCTCTGCTCACTGGAGACTCCACACAGAGACTTGGGGTGAAGCTGGGGGTTGGTCTGATTTATAAGGGGAGAAGAAACTATTTTTTTTTTTTTCCTTTGAAACTGCCTGTACTACTGGAGTTAGTTGCTAGAAACTAGACCTGCTTTGAACTCTGAAGTGGCATGTTCCTGCTCCTTACACAAGACACAGGGGTCACTATACTGCTGGCTCTAGAATCCTCTTAACATCTTTTTTTTTTTATAGTAGACACTAAAAGAATCATAGAATCATGGAATGGTTTGGGTTGGAAGGGACCTTAAAGTTCATCCATTCCCAACCCCTTTCCATGGGCAGGGACACCTCCCAGCAGCCCAGGTTGCTCCAAGCCCCATCCAACCTGACCTGAGACACTGCCAGGGATGGGGCAGCCACAATGTCCCTGAGCAACCTGTTCCAGGGTCTCAGCACCCTCACATTCAAGAATTTCTTCCTCATGTCCAACCTCCATCAAGTTTTAACCCATTTCCCCTTGTCCTCTCCCTACCCCCCTGTGTCCAAAGCCCTCCCCCAGCTTTCCTGGAGCCCCTTCAGGCACTGGAAGGTGCTCTAAGGTCTCCCTGCAGCCTTCTCTTCTCCAGGCTGAACAACCCCAACTCCCTCAGCCTGTTAAATTGAAATTTTGCCATCACCTTGAAATTTGATGGCAGAGACAGAGCATTTCACTCAAGTATTCGTTTCACAGCCCAAAGTCTTCAATTACACAGCCCAAATATAAGAACTAATCTCAACTTAAAGCCTTGAGAGGTGCTGCAGCTCTCTGAGCACTTTTGTGGCCTCTTCTGGACACATTCCAAGAGGCTCAGTTGTCCTTCTTGAGTTGGGGGCTCCAGAGCTGGACCCAGTACTGCAGGTGAGATCTCAGCAGGGCAAATGAGAAGTCTTCAAGCATCTTTTAGCATTGCTACTGTTTGAAAACCATTCCAGTTGGGCCACTCTCAGATCATTTCGGGCTCTAAAAAGCCGCGGTGTGCTAAACAAAAACCTCTCCCCTCTCCCCCTCTGTTTCTTCAGCCATTGGGGAAGTTGTGAAATGTGAACACGAGAGATCCGTGCACCTTTTTGTGGACTCCTTGGTGAACCAGGACAAGCAGAGCTTTGCCTTCCAGTGCACTGATTCCAGTCGTTTCAAGAAGGGCATCTGCCTCAGCTGCCGCAAGAACCGCTGCAACGGCATCGGCTACAACGCCCGCAAGACCCGGAGCAGAAGGAACACTAAAATGTACCTAAAAACCAGAGCTGACATGCCCTTCAAAGGTAAGCTCTGCCCTCTCTGCTGGAGCTTTAAAAGTAGGTTCCCAAAGTCACTTTTGGGGAAGGTGGAGAGGTGGTGGGAGGGTGGTGTCACCTCCAGGCAGCGGTGTGTCGCCCCGAGCTGGCTGTGGGGTTGTCCTCGGGGGTTCTCGTGGCTCCTTCCTCCCTGAAAAAAATCAGGGGGATGGTTTGGAGCTGGCAGAGGGGTGATGGAGATGAGATCTTAGGAAAGAAGGCTTTGCTGGGAGGGTGGTGAGTTGGGAGTGTTCAGCCTAGAGAAAAGAAGGCTGCAGGGAGACCTTAGAGCACCTTCCAGTGCCTGAAGGGGCTCCAGGAAAGCTGGGGAGGGACTGGGGACAAGGGTAGGGAGTGGGAGAAAAAGAGGGAATGGTTTTAAACTGGAAGGAGGGAGACATGAGGAAGAAATTCTTGAATGTGAGGGTGCTGAGCCCCTGTGCCAGGTTTCCCAGAGAAGCTGTGGCTGCCCCATCCCTGGCAGTGTCTCAGGTCAGGTTGGATGGGGCTTGGAGCAACCTGGGCTGCTGGGAGGTGTCCCTGCCCATGGAAAGGGGTTGGGAATGGAGGAGCTTGGAGGTCACTTAAGTCTGGAATTCTGTGATTTTGGTCTTAAGGACACTGCCATTTGAATGGAACTGTGGTTTACTTGCAAGACCTCCCCAACCTGAGAGCAGTGTAAGGTGTGGGAGCCCTCCCCAGCGTGTCCCTGCTGTTGTCCAGGTGTCACCTTCCTAACCCCTAAGGGCAGGAAATGGGAGCCATGACATCCCAGTACATCCATCAAGCCTTTGCCAGCCAATCCCATTGAGCAATGTTGTCTCTTGGCAAGGCTCATCCCACCTGTGCTCTCCTTCTTTCCAGTCTACCATTACCAGATGAAAATGCATGTCTTCAGCTACAAGAGCCTGGGAGAGGCTGACCCTACTTTCTCTGTCACCCTTCATGGCACCAATGGAGATTCTGAACCTCTGGCCCTAGAAATGTAAGTTGTGGGGTTGTGTTCACCTCAGCTAAGGGACCAGCCAAGGTGGCACCACATTTTACTCTGCTAACACTACCCCTGCACTTGAGCTCAGCAGCTTCCCTTCAGCACCATTCAAAAAACCCCTTTGAATAACTTCATTAGGATTTATTGCTGAGAGCAATTTGTCCCCAGTCCTCTCCATATTTAACCTTCAGAGCTCATTGGTGAAGTACTTTTATTTTTCCCCTCTCTCATTTGGCTAAAATCTAGAAGCACCCCTCTCTCTGGAGGCATTGCTGACCTCCTTTGGCCTCTTCCCAGAGGGAACACAAAGCATGGAATTCACCTTGGAGTTCTGGAAGGCTGGCTGAGCCAGCTACAGGAGGCATTGTATGGCCCCAGCTATCCAAACTGCCTTGGAGGGTAATCAGTAATTAACAGGTGGCAGTTGATAAGCTCCAAAGGGTTCTGTTTATCTCCTTGCCTGGAATGAAGGAGCAGCTGGCCTGGTTCCATGAGGCAGAAATGTTGAGTTTCTCTCCTTGTCTTGCAGGCTGGATCAAATTGGCCTCAATGCTACTAACACCTTCCTGGTTTATACAGAAGAGGACATGGGTGAACTTTTAAAGATCAAACTCACCTGGGAGGGAACATCTCAGTCATGGTATGAATTGTGGAAGGAGTTGAAGAGCTACTGGTACAGGCCTGTGAAGTCTCCTCAGGAGCTGCACATCAGACGCATCAGGGTGAAATCTGGGGAAACACAACAGAGGTAGGAATTTGGGCTGCTTGGAACCTCAACCCAAAGGGGAAATGCTCAGAATCTAGCAAGAAAAATGAGGGGTTGGAAGTTAGTTAGGAGCCTGAACTGCCTTTTCATTTTCAGTGCTTCCTCGTGGTGTTTGGGGGGTGGTTGCCAGCATGAGGTTGTGAACTGGGCACTGCAGAGGACATCTGGGGACAGGATTTTGCTTTAGTTAGCTCCTCTGGCCCCTCCCTGCCTGCCCCTGGGAGCTGAATTAGCTGACTTCAAGATGCTTTAGATGGTACCTGAAGGGTTAAAGTAGTGACAGAGCCCCAAAGAGTGACACATCACTGGGCATGGCTGTTATGTGATCTGGCACAACCAGCTCGACCTCAAACCACAACTGGTGACACGGTGACACCAACTCCTTAAACATTAGATTACTCCTTCTGAGGTCCTGGTGATAAGAAAGCTGCTTGAGCAACCAATGAGCTGTAAAGGTGCCAAGTGTGGAGCCCCAGGGTCCCAAATCTTTTGTTCATGTTTTTCTGAAGGTAACCCAGATCTGTTGGAGCTCAGGAGTAGATACTGACAAGTTCCCACTTTTCTCAGAGCTCTGAATAAGCCTCACTGACCACCTGCCAGGTTTTGGCATCCTAATTTCTGCCCCTTGTGAAATGTAGGGGTAGGAGTAGCAAAGATCACCCCCAAAATAATTAAAGTAGGAGATAAACCTGCTGTTCAACAGGCTAACGTGCTCCACAGGAAGGACTTAAAACCACCAACTTGATTGCAGTCCCTATGCCACACTACTTATGGCTTCTGGAGACACAAAAGTTACGTTCTCTTGACTTCTGATTCCTCCTCCTAGGTTTGCTTTCTGTGTGGAGGATCTCCAGCTCACCAGTATAGCTCCTGGTAAAGAGCTCTGGTTTGTCAAGTGCACAGAGGATTGGCATAAAAGGTAAGGGGAAATCACTTGTCTTATTCCTGGGGTTGTGGAGCTTTTTTTTTTTTTTTTTTAAACTCCTGGAATCACTTTAACTTTAAAAAAAAATGGATAAATTCTAGCCTAAGATCTCCAGCTACTAGACTTAATTTTCACATGTGCCTTAAACCTCACTAACCAGGTGATCTTATCCTCACTTTTGATCTGTTTGTCACCCTGTAGCTTGACATACTTCCTCCCAAACTGGTGTAACACAGTCCTTGAGCCCAAACCCCATTTTCTTGCCCTCAGGGTAGATGCTAAAACACCCAACACTCAAGATGTGTGCACTAGTGGAGAGGCAGTTGGAGGCATCTGTTAAGTGGCTTGTAAAACAAGAGGGAGCTGGGAGTGCAGGGATTGTCCTCAAAGATCCTTTCAGTCTGGGAAAAGGTCTGGAGCTGCCAAGAAACCTCTTGATTCAAGTCTGAGCTCAGCTACAGCAGCAAGACTCAGCTGAGGACTTGCCAAGGGTGTCCCAGGGCTGACTCCTCCCTCTTCAGCTCTGCTCATCTCTTCTGGTCCAAGAGTGTCCAAATTCAGTCCTTGCCAGGGCATCTCAGTCCTGCTTAACCCTCTGGGGAACTTCCCAACCACTTCAGATCAGTCCTTGGAGCCTGACTTCCAGTAATGACAGTTTTTGATTGCTTCAGACTGCCCCTGGTGATGTTTGGAATGAAGCTTTGCTCAGCTGACTAAACCTTCTCCTTCTGAAGAAGCCCAACCTTTTGGCCTCTCTTAAATGTCAATTTGTAAACCTAGAGCTTTGTGGCTTTTAATCCAGAGACAAAATGCTTGTCAGGGCTAGCAAAGCCAGGTGGAAGTTGTGCTTTGTGTGACCTTCTTGGGTGGCAGCTCCAGTTTCTCAGCCTGAGCTCTGGGACTGTTCCAGCTTTGGCAGAAATCAGCAGGCTGGGTTAAATCCAGTAGCAAGGGAGCTGTGAATGAAAAACCCTGGGCCAAAAAAACTTCCTGCTCTGCTTGCAAGATCAGGTAAATGGGCCTGCAGGTCCAATAAAAGGTTGTTTGGATACACTGCTCTGGGAACCCCCTATAAAACACAACTGCTTCCTGCTTTACTCGGGGAGTAGGGCTTTGGCAGGAGGTGGAGGAGCAGATCTGAGCTTCCTCCTAAAGATAACAAACAATTCTTTGCTGCTCAGCTCTGCCAAGTCCCTGGAAAATTCTAGTTCTCCCTGGAGACTGAGTCTGCAGACATCTGTCCACCCTGAATGGATCCAAGCAGGCAACCTGTGATTTCTGTCTGCAAGCTGCTGGTGCAGGCTCCAGGTTCTCATTGAGTAGCTACTGAGCAAAATGCTGCTCTGACAGAAGAAACTATCAAAAAATATTGTCTGAACCTGTTCTTGGTGGCCTGGAGTTGCTTAGGAATTATTTCTGACTTCTCTTAACTGCTGCATATAACCTGTTTTGTTTTGTGGTTTGTTTTTTTGTTGTTGTTTTTTTTTTTTTCCCAGATCTGTCTCAAATTCACTCTGAAGACTTCTCTAAAGACTCACAACTGAGCAGCCTAGAGATGCATGAAGACTGAAAATGCAAGTGGCAAGATGCTCTGGCACAAAATCTGGCTTGATAGCACTTAAAGCAAGTAGCTCTTCAGGACAAACCATCTTGGATCAGCTGGAAGACCCTGAGGAGCAATTGATGGACTTAGAATAACTAAAAAACTCCATTCTCCCTTCTCCAAGGAGCCTGATTGGTGCATCCCACCTTCCCTTGACCTGTTACACCCTGCATTTCCTGCCCTGCTGCCCTTCACCAGGACTCCAGATGAGATCTCCAAGGATCTAGACCTCAGCAATGATCTTCTGGTCTGCTTGCCAGTGGAGTTGAGAAGATAAGCAGCCCAAGTGCCCATCAGAGTGTTGGGAACAGAGCTGCCAAGATCAAGATCAGCACTTAAACCTAGGAGCTCCTGTGGGTCCAGTAGCACTATGGGGAGAAGAGCACAGGTTAAATGTGTGGGGTGGTTGAGGGGAGGGCTGGGAAGAAGCACAATGCCACTTCTCTTCCAGTTGTCCTTTGCTTCCCTTAAAAATAAGCTGTTCTGTATCTGACTGATACCAAAAGCTCTTAGCTGGGACCTCAGAAGAAGGCAGCACTCTGTCCTCCTTGTACCTGGGGCACTCCTTGCTTCCCACTCCCTGTCCTCTCCCCTGGGTTGACCTCTTTAGAAGAAGCAAAGAGCACTGACTGGAGGAGAGGAGGAAGGTGATGGAGCAGCCTGCTTCAGGAGAGCTTTGCACCAGGTCCTTTGAACTACTGAGAACACCTTCACCTCTGTCCAGATGCTGCTGTGGTGCCAATGTGTCATTAAGACCTTTTTTTTTTTTGTTTGTTTGTGTGCCAAGTATTTATCTGAGTTGGACACCATCCTACCCTCCTTGCCACCATGGCCTGGCTGGATTCCCTGCTGCCAGCTGACCTTGGCTTGACACCAAGTTTGACATCTTTCCAACTGTCTTGTTTGCTGCAGCAGAGTGGACCTTGTCAGGGGTGAAGCAGATTATTGTGGGTTTATTTTTTTTATTTTTTTATTTTTTTCCTTTTCATTCTGTAAGGAGACTTGGTGTAACTACTCTGGAACTGCTGGCCAAGCTCAAATTAACAGTGTTGCCAGATGGTGGACTGAGTTCTGAAGACTTTGCAAGTCCTTCTGAGGCTTCCAGTTCTCTTGCTGAGCTTCAGTAAAATATCTCAGAGAGATTCAAAGCTTGAGGAGGCTCTGAGCAACCTGATCTAGGTGAGGGTGGCCCTGCTGACTGCAGGGGGTTGGACTGGATGGCCTTTGGAGGTCCCTCCCAACCCAAATTATTCTATGGTTCAAGCCAACCAAAGCAAGCACAGTTGGAGATCTTTTTTTTAATGCAAAAAAAAAAAAAAAAGAGCCTTTGGTCTCTGTGACTTCTCACCATGCCATACTCAAAGAGTGCTTTCAAAGCCCTGTTTGTATATTGTGGTTTTTGTATGACTTCAAAACATAATTTATTTCTCATATTGTACATATGTAAAGTTTGAAAACCTTTTGGGTAACAGTTTTTATAAGCCTTTAAGACAAAAAAAAAAAAATAAAAAGAAAAAAATAAATAAAGGGCTTTCTAAAAATCACCAAAGTCTTGGGATTGATCTACCCCAACCTTTCAAACACCTTGCCAGAACTAAAGGGGCCAGCTTGGCCCTTTCCTGCAGGTCCCTCAGCCCAGCAGAAAGGGGATGTGAAGGCAGAGCAGCAGCCAGGGAGGTGCTGGCAGGAAGGGGCCTTTCTCTAGCACCCTTCTTCCACATCCTCTCTGGGCTGTGCTGCCAAAGGAGGCTTCTTCCTCAAGTGCCTAGAGGAATGGAGCAAAGGCACAGAATCCTTCTGGCTGGAAAAGATCTTGAAGATCACCAAGTCTGGTGCTAAACCACATCCCCCAACACTTCCAGGGATGGGGCTTTAGCCACCTTTAATTAGTGTGTTTAATTACCTTTTCAGGGAAGAAGTTTCTCCTGGTATCCAATCTCAACCTCCCCTGGCACTCTAATGTCTCCTCCTGTGCTGTAGCTCCAGACAACACTCCAGGTTTACTTCTGGCTTTACCCTAGTAGTAAGGACAGGATTTTATTAGGAACTTTTATTTTTTTCTTGCAGGGTCAATATTACAAAATAAAAATCCCACTTGGGGCAGGAAAGGGATTTGCTCTCTACCTCTTCCACCTCAATGGCTACAAGACCCACTCAAGCAGGAAAAACTCCCAAAACCAGATGACCAAGCCCCCAAAATCTTCCTTTTCTTCTTTTTCTATCCTGTTTTCTTTCATCCACAGCAGTACCACTCCTGCTTCAGGCTGGGGGAAGTCAGATTTTGTGTTACTTGCTCTCTCTGGCCATGAGAGCACAGTGGACTCTGGAAGGACAATTTAGGACAAACTTCTTCTTCCCTGTTGACTTCCTGCCCTAATCTCTTTCACCTCCATTCAGTGTAATTCTTTTTTCCCCCCTTCAACTGCTTCACCTTTGCCTGACTTCATTAGTTGGCCCATTAGTGAATATTTTGAAGAACTTCACCCCAAGCTGGGGTTCTCCCAGCTTTTCCTATATCAGAAATCTAATATATCCATGTTTTTTCTGATACCAGAAGTCATCCAAGCCATCTGGGACTCAGGTTTTGCCTCTCAGAAGGTGATTTTCCTTCAGGGAGACAAGTATGTGTCCCTTTCACATCCAGCTACTCTACACCTATAGAAGCTCAGAAGAAAAGAGGCTCAGGCAGCCCCAGGTTCAGGTTGGAACTGGATGATTTTTAAGGTCCCTTCCAACCCAAACCATTCCATGATTATCCCTCCCTCTGCTTCACACAGGATCCCTTTTCCTCCTCCATTTCCCAGCCTACCACGACCCCTTCCTTATCCTTGATCATGGCTTGGGCAGCAGAAATCCCTGACACAGGGATTAGCACTTGTCTCACCCAGAAAAAATTCCAAGCTAGAAAAATCTGGGTGGAATAAAATCAACTGTGGTAAGAAAAAGCTCAGGCAGGAGTTTAGGGCCTGAGGATGCTGCAATCCCCACCCTAGCAGGTAAACCTTGTCAGCCATCCGCCCCAAAGCCAAACCTTTCACAGAAAGGTGACCAGGACTGTCCATGAAACCCAAGCTCCTGCTCCTCAGACCGTGACAAGGAGCTGTAATTTTATGCCTGTTCAGATGCTGACATTCCAACATAAATTATCCAGCTCACTGCCCAGCAGCAGACACAAAGAAGCCAGGAACTTTTGCAAATCCATGCAAAAAAAAAAAACCACCAAAAAGGCTCAGGAGACCTCATGCTGCCCAGAGGGATGGGTCAAGCAGCTTGACCCAGAGCTGACCTATGTTTAGAGCACAAAAAAAAAAAAAAATTAAATAAATCAGATCATTTTTTTAATTGCTTGATTGCTGGGTTGTTGCCTTCCCCCTCCCCCATCTCTGTCCTTTCTGTTCTGAGTTGTTCTGCAGCCCTTTCACAAAACTTTGGGATGTTTATGGCAAAACTGAATAGGAAGATCCAAAGCACAATGGGTCAGAATCCTTTTCTTCTGGCATGCCTTGCAATAAAACAAAAAAGGGACCAATAAAACCCAGGCTTTTTGCAAAGTAATTATTGCAAACAAAGAAAAGACACAAGATTGGGCCCAAACCTGATGTCAGATCTGGTTGATTTGGGTTTTTTTTCTTCCACATGGCTTTCTATCTCCTCTTTCTGGTTGAAAGCAGATTTTCAGCAAATCCTGAAAAGAAAGAATGGCCACATACAGCTTAGGAAGTGCACTGAAACCATCTCCCTCCTGTCCCATAAAATCCCCAGATGTTGAAGAGAAGATCCAAATGGTTCTTTCAATAACCTGTTAAAGAAACCTCTGGAAAAGCTGGATTGGATATTATTAGATATAATAATCCCATTGGAGGGAAACTTCCAGCAACAGATCTCAAGTCATCAGTTGGATCAGAAAGTTTGAAATGTCTCCCGAAATTTCAGGCCATCTGGAGCCTTTACAGATGGTAGAAACCCTCATCCCCAGATCACATACCAGAAAGGGAATGAAACTGAAAATTAAGAGAGAAGGACACTCCTGATGGCTGTTATGATATAATCAGAAAATTGTGCTGCTTGGAAAAGAGCTTGGAGATCATCAAATCCAACCCTTAACCCAGCACTGCCAAGGCCACCACTGCCCCAGGGCCCTCAGCACCACATCTCCAGGGCTTGGAAATCCCTCCAGGAAGGATGGGGACTCCAGGCCCTGACAACCTTTTCCAGGCACTGAGGAATTGTTCCCCAGCTCCAATCTAAACCTCCCCTAAAGGGTCAGTGGAGGGTTAGGAGATGCCACCTGTCCCCAGGGGGGTCCTGAGCTTGCTGTGCCACCCTGAGCTCTGCAGCCTCTGCACTTGGGGCTGGAGTGGCTCTGACCACAGTTACACTTGGAGGGATCTCCTAAGGCTCTTCAGAGAGTCACACAAGCATTGGGCTTGGAAAAAAACCTTGGAGATCATCAAATCCAACCCTTAACCCAGCACTGCCAAGGCCACCACTGCCCCAGGGCCCTCAGCACCACATCTCCAGGCCTTGGAAATCCCTCCAGGAATGATGGGGACTCCAGCCCTGCCCTGGGCAGCCTGGGCCAGGCCCTGACAACCCTTTCCAGGCATTGAGAAATTCTTCCCCAGCTCCAATCTAAACCTCCAGCTCAATTCCTCTTCTCCCAGCCCTTGTTCCTTGGGAGCAGAGCCCCAAGGACCCCCCCTGGCTCCAACCTCCTCTCAGGGGGTTGCAGAGAGCCAGAAGGTCTCCCCTCAGCCTCCTTTGCTCCAGGATCAACACCCCCAGCTCCCTCAGCTGCTCCTGGGCAGACTTCTGCTCCAGACCCTTCCCCAGCTCCCTTGCCCTTCTCTGGACACACTCCAACCCCTCAATGTCCTTCTTGGTCCAGAATTGAGCCCAGGATTTGAGGTGCAGCTTCACCAGCCCAGGGAAATCAGGCAGAAGTTTGTTTTTTTTTTTGCAAGTTGTGTCTGTAAAGCTTCCTCCTGGCCAAGAGGCCTCATCTCAAGTGCTCTGTCCTGGTTTTCCACAAGTTCTGGGGCACTGCTCAGCAGGACACGCACACCCAACGCAGCAAAGCCCATGCACACCTCTTCCAGCTGCTTTCCCTTGGACATCTGCAGGAATTTTTTTTTTCCCCTTCAGACTTGAGGTTTGGTGGGATTCAATCTTTGGAGAGCTGCAACTTCAGGAAGGTGGCAGAAGCTGAGCTGCCTGGGTGAGGAACACTCTGGGAGCTTCACCAGAGCGTCTGCGAGAGGCATAAATTGCATCAAAAATTCAACTTCATCCATGGTTTAAAAATTCTCCTTCCTTAAAAATCCTCCTCAGTTACTGGCCTGGAATTCCTGTCTGAATTCCAAGCCACATGCTGCTTCCAAGCCAGCTCCAGGAACAACATCAAAGCCTTGACCTCAACTGATTCCATGTTCTGGCCAACAGCTCCTTAGCAGGACACGATGAACTTCTCTCTCCTGCATCTTTACAAAACCCAGCCAAAAGGAGCTCCAAAAATCTTCAATCAACTTTTTGCTGCTCCATAAGAGGATTTTAGTGTTCCTTAAAGTCCCCATGTGGAAGACCATGAGAAATAAGCAGAGAGAAACCTGCCAGAAAGGTAGGGAAAGTGATGGAGCTGACTGTAAAAATGAAATGTTGTCAATCAAAGGGAAGAATGGGGGGGGAAGAGGAAAAAAAAGTCTTTGGTTAATCAAGGTTTCCTTTTTTTCTAGTCCTATTACAAGGTATTAAGGAGGGGGAGAAGTGAGGACAAAAAGCAAAGAGACTCATGATATTAAAATGGATATTATCTCCTGGAGGTAATCATCACTAATCCAGTAAGAGAAGAAACTGTGACTGGAGAAAAGACCCAGAAAAAATCTTCCACTCCTCCACTTTTACCAAAAATTCATGTTAAAAACATGACAACATTTTGCTGAAGACCATGGTAATTGAAATCAGGTCCTGTCTAGGCTGCTAGAGCCAAAGTCAAGCTCTGCTCTTCATCATGAAGTTCCAGAAACCATCCAGGAGAGAATTCTTTCACTTCATTCTGCAGAATCACAACCCTTCTTGCACTTTGGGAAAGTCAAGCTACCCCTGGATTTCTGCAGCTGCAGCCTGGCTTGGCTCCCACCCCTGAGCCACCTCCTCTCCCCAGGAGATCCATATTGATGTTCCTCACTGGTTTTTCTGCCAAGTTGCAGGAGCTGACCTCCTCTTAACTCCACTCCACCATGAAGCTGGGCTCCATCCATCCATCCCTCAGTCTTCAGCTTTTGAAGGACCTGAGGATGAGTTGCTCCCACTCTGGAGTAGAAACCCTACTCATGGTCCCAGTAACAACACCTGGGGTAAGATGAGCAGTGACATTGGGTTCCTGCATCTCCAGAATGACAGAGCTGAGGCCAGAGAAGGGATTTGATCAGGTTTGTCCATGAAGAGGGGTGGAGGAGAGGTTGCTTCATCATCCAGGCCACCCACCTGCTCCCTGCCATAATCCTTGGGGTGCTGGAGAGGCTGGAGGAGATGCAGCTCTTGGTTCTGCTTCTGGAGAGGCACATGAAGCTCAGTCTGCCCAATCTGCATCCTCTCCCAGGACTTCTGAGGAGAAGCAGAGCTGGGAACCTCTCCTCACCTGGATCTTCCAAAGGCAAACTTGTGCTAAACTTCCCCAGAGAGGTGGAAGGGACAAGGGAGTGGAAGGAAAGTGTATTTATAGGGCTCTCTCCTCAATATCTGTGTGGATCCTGGCTTGAGCAGCCAAAAGACAAAGCTACCACTCACAGCAAGAGTGACCTTCCCTGGGAAGTCCCTGAGATAAGTCTCAGAAACTTGGGAAGGATAGATGGGATGAGAACTGTCCTCATAGAATGATGGACTTGGTTTGAAGGGACCTTCCAAGTCCATCCAGTCCAACCCCAGGGATTTCTCCAACTGGATCAGGTTGCTCAGAGCCCCATCCAACCTGACCTGGAATGGTTCCAGGGATGGGGCATCTCCCACCTCTCTGGGCAATCTATCCCAGTGTCTCCCCACCCTCAGAATAAAGAATTCCTTCCTCATCTCAAGTCTAAATCTCCCCTCCCAGGTGCTTCTCAGCTACCATCAACTGCTGACCACACAATCCCATCAAACCCTTCCCTAAATTTCCACCTAGCTTGGGAATTCCAATTGAAGGACCCTGCCCCTTCCCTCCTTCCCATGCTGGTGGGGTCTCACAAGGGTTGTACAGCAGCAGAGCTTTGCCCTCTGCTCCCTTTATCTGATTATTTTGGTTTAAAAAGAGGGAATAAAAGCTACTGCCAGCACCTGTTTCACACCAGCCCAGAGAACTGAAGCAGCCACTCCTTGGGTTGGGGCAGATTTACATCTTGGGAGATGGGCAGAGGAAAAAAAAGTGTTGGTTTGTAAACCAGGGATGATTTCTCCCTCTTCTTAACTCCGTGTCCTTCAGCGGGCGCAGCCTGTCAGCCCCATTCATCCCCCCTTTTATTTATTATTTTATTCCTGCATAATCTGGGCTCTGAACAAAGATGGGCCTTGTTCAGCTCCCCAGCTCACCAACAGCAACTGTTGTTTTAAATTCCTCTCTGGTTGTTTTCTCCCCTCCCCTCCTTTGGCTGAAGCAGCTTGTAGCTTCCATTTTAAGAAAAGCTTTTTCTTTCAGAAAGAAGCAAGAGCTGCTTTTCTCATCCTGCCAGAGTTACCTCCTTCAGCAGCTTCAGCAGCATTTGGATGCTCCAACAAGCTGGGGACCTGTTTGTGTCAGTGTTCCCAGTTTGCCTAAAACACCCCGTCCCATCCCATCCCATCCCATCCCATCCCATCCCATCCCATCCCATCCCATCCCATCCCATCCCATCCCATCCCTTTAATGTGACCAAGCTCAAGAAAAAAAGCAAAAAAAACCCAAACCTGGGTTTGGACAAGTCCTGATGTAGCTTTTTCCTCCTGCTTTGGAGGGAAAAAAAATATGAAATATATCAAAAATTATTACTATGGAGCAGTTGAGGCCCCTCAGGTTGAAGATTTAAGAGCTGAAGTTGAATTTTGCTTTGAATAGCTCCACTCCCCCCAGGGAGGAAAGGTCCAAAAAAGATGACAGGAGCCAACAAACCATCTCCCAGTGCCCATCACCCTGCAGATGGTCTCTGTACCCATTGCAATTTGAGGTGACCTCTTGCAAAAGAAGATGCCAAGCATCTCCCTCTTGGCCCCTGGACTCCTGTTGCCTGTCCAGAGTCTCTGGAGATGATGCTGAAGCAATCAGAGATGTAATATTTTGACTGCTTGGCTGACCACAAAAAGGGTTTTTGGTTGGAGCAGAGAAAAAGCAAAGTAGATCCAAGGTTGGTGGTCAAGCCTGATGTTTAAAGGACAGCTTGGAGGTCACACACTGGGCCAGACACATTAAATATGCTACAAACTCCTCAGCAAACTGCCAAAAGCAAGCTCTGAGCTTGCTGGTCTCTGTTCCTGCAGGATTCCAGATGTTCAGCTCTGGAGCCCAGCATTTGCTGCACCTACAGCTCCAGGTGAAACTGCTTCAGGTCTGGAGACGAGCTGCTTGGTGAGGTTTGAGAGGTGGAGAAGGATGTTAGGAGCAAGCCAACCTCCTTAAAGGTGATTTGTCAAGGCTGAAATCTGTTTCAAGACAAACATTTCTGCTGGCCCTGGCTTCAGCTTGTGGCTTCTTCTTGCAGCTGAAAGTCTGCTGGCTTCAGTCATCTTGCAGAACCCCCAAGCAAACGTGGGCACCACGTTGCAGGGCACGTGAAGGCTACCAAGGGACATCTTGTGACATGCCCCAGTGTGGCCCCAGCTCCCCAGGAGGCAATCCTGTAGCCAGCTGTCTGCCAGCACAGGTTTGGAGAAGAAAAAGCAAGTTCCTCTCAACCCCCAGGCACAAAGGGAGGCTCCAGGAAAACTGGAGAAGGAGTTTTACAAATGATGGGAAGAGAAGGAACAGTTTCCAACTGCAAGAGGGGAGATGGAGATGAGAAGAGAAGGCTCCAGGGAGACCTTAGAGCACCTTCCAGTGCCTGAAGGGGCTCCAGGAAAGCTGGGGGAGGGCTTTGGACATGGGGGGGGTAGGGAGAGGACAAGGGAAATGGGTTAAAACTTGGAGAGAGGAGATTGAGGTTGGACATGAGGAAGAAATTCTTTCCTGTGAGGGTTGTGAGACCCTGGAACAGGTTGCCCAGAGAAGCTGTGGCTGCTCCATCCCTGGAAGTGTTGAAGACCAGGTTGGATGGGGCTTGGAGCAACCTGGGAGGTGGGAGGTGTCCCTGCCCATGCAGGGGTTGGGACTGTGTGATTTTTAAGGTCCCTTCCAACTCAAACCATTCTCTGATTCTGTGACACTATGAACTCATCTGCATCAAGCAGGCACAGCTGTGCTATCTCCCTGCAGCCAGCCCCGTGGGTTAACATTTTATAATAAACCCATTTTCTCCAGCATTTTTTTTTTCTCGGGTTGCTGAGCATGAACTCTCATCCACGAGCCCACATGAGGTGCAATTATCCCACCNGGAGAGGACAAGGGAAATGGGTTAAAACTTGGAGAGGGGAGATTGAGGTTGGACATGAGGAAGAAATTTTTAAATTTGAGGGTGCTGAGCCCTTGTGCCAGGTTTCCCAGAGAAGCTGTGGCTGCCCCATCCCTGGCAGTGTCTCAGGTCAGGTTGGATGGGGTTTGGAGCAACCTGGGCTGCTGGGAGGTGTCCCTGCCCATGGAAAGGGGTTGGGAATGGAGGAGCTTGAAGATCCCTCCCAACCCAAACCATTCCATGATCTCACTGCTATCTTCACAGCCTTCTGGTGGAGAACTTCATTAGATTCACTTTAAGGTTTCTTCCAACTCAAACCAGTTTGTGACTCTGTGATTTTTTTTATTCTTTTTTTTTTTTTTTTAGTGGCAAAAATGACTCCTGAAGTAAAATCAGTGAAACTGAGTGGTTTTTTGACATGGGGATTAAGAAGTTGGACTTTTGACAAGGGCATGGAGTTATAGGATGAAGGGGAATGACTTGAAACTGGAAGAGGGGAGATTTAGGTTAAACATTGGGAAGAAATTCTTGAATGTGAGGGTGCTGAGTCCTTGTGCCAGGTTTCCCAGAGAAGCTGTGGCTGCCCCATCCCTGGCAGTGTCTCAGGTCAGGTTGGATGGGGCTTGGAGCAACCTGGGCTGCTGGGAGGTGTCCCTGCCCATGGAAAAGGGTTGGGAACAAAATGATCTTTAAGATCCCAATCCAAACCATTCTCTTACCAGTGCTGACCACAGTTGAACAAAAAGACACGTGTGTTTTGGCAACAAGAGCCTTTGCAACAGCAGGAGAATGGTAGCAGAGCTCCTACCTCACTGAAGTCTGCAGAAGGAAGAGTCCCTGATGCTGGATAAGCAAGTGGTGGCTTTGAATTCCCAACTTCTGGATGCAGTCTGGTTCCCAGTGTGTTCTTTCCACCCTTGAAGGAGCAGACCAGAAAGACAACAAGGCTGCTGAGATCCTTCACTAATCCTGCAGAGCTTCAGGGCAATCCCCCACCAGTCCCTGGAGTAAAACCAACTCACTCCACTCAGCCACAACCAGATACTTCAGGTGACAACCATGTGTTCCCCAAACACCTCCAGTTTGGGGGTGTTGAGGTTGGAGGGGTCCAAACTCAGGTTTTGGTCAGGTTTTGGATGTGGCCCCAGGTGAAGACTTCCCTTTTGTATTCATCATCTGCTGTTATCAGGTCCATTATTCTTCAAAACACCAAGAAGCCAATAAGAGACCATGATAATCCCTAAAAAAAAAATTAAAAAAAATTTAAAAAAAAGCCCTTTTCTATAGCAGAGGAGGACATACCTAAACCTGAGGCCTCAGACCAGTTCTCCAGCATGTTTGGAAGAGCTTCTGCCAGAACTTGGGGGTTTTATGGACTTTGGGGTTGATACATTCACTTGTCAAGAGACAGGAAACACAGGTTTTGCACAGGAGTTTCTACACAGAGAGGAATTTCCATCTTGAAGCACCCCAGATTTCTAGATCTGTAGATAAAGCCTCTTCTCAACATCTATGCTCACCTGTCACACAGGACCTGGACTTGAAGTCAACCCTCCCATGACCTTTTTCTTGTACCTTCTGGAAAAAAACCAGCCCAGATAAAGTGAGAGGACACTGGAGGAGGTCTCCAACTGCTCTAAGCTCTGCTTTGAGTGTGAAAACCAGAAAGTTCAGGTTATTAAAACTCTGCTTGGGGTTCCAAGTGCTTCCTACCATGTGCTGCCATCCTTCCAGCAAGGTCCTGTCCTTGGCCAGTGTATGAAACAGAGCATAAAAACCTGAGGGAGCTCCTCAACCAAGCAATGACTACTGCAAGAAGCCCATATTTGGCCTCAGACCTCACAGATAAGGAGTTTGGAAGAAGGAAAGGGAAGAGGAAGACACTTTGGGATGAGTTTTGGAGTGTGTGGCTTCCCAGCATGGGAGATGGGGAGAAAGTGCACAGTCCTGTGGAGCTGGAATAGCCACCCAGCTATCAAGATAGATAATGATAAAAAAAAAACCCAACAGGGACACCTGATAACTCAGTTAAACAGTTTCTATATGTTGAGGGTTTTATCCCTTTTTCCTTAAAAAAATGAAATAAGATTAAAATCCCAGTCAACTCTTCAGCCCTTGCAACAGCAAAATTTTTTTATCTAATTTAAATGCTAAAGATGTTTTTTTTAGATTGAATTTAAATGCCTGAGGTAAGGAGGAAGGTGACAAAGATGATCCAGGGGCTGGCTGGAGCAGCTCTGCTGTGAGGAGAGGCTGAGGGAGCTGGGGTTGTTCAGCCTGGAGAAGAGAAGACTCCATGGGGACCTCAGAGCTGCCTTCCAGTTCCTGAAGGGAACCTCCAGGAAGGCTGCAGAGGGACTTTTCAGAGGAGTGTCCAGTGACAGGACATTCATTCCATATTAAACCAGTAAACAGGTCCCCCTTGGCAGTAGACAGAGTGGGAACACATCTACTGGTTCCCTATATTTAAAGAGAGGAAGGAATTAGTTCTTAAAACCCCAGGATCAAAAAGGACAAGAAATCTTGAAGAAATTGCATCAAGCACTGTAGCATCTGCAGCCCATTTGCTCCCAAGGAGAACAAGAGAACAGATATTTTATTTTGCCTCTCAGTTTTGTTTTGTTTCAAACCAGGTTTCCAGAGTCTGGCTTTGCAATCTGATCTTTCTCTTGAGCAAGTTGAAGGATAATCCATTTTTTCCCCACCTTGCAACAACATCCTCTGCCTTCATGGAGTCCCTTTAATCTTGGCTGAAGTGTTTATGGACCATGGGCCTCCTTCTACTTCAGCTGCAAGCCCAGGCTGGTTGGGAGAGAGGTGAATTAAAAGAGGGCAAAAAAAAGAAATCATCTCTCCAGTGTGCACAACAGCAAAACCAAGAATTAATTCCATATGAAGCCCATTTGGGTCTGGCAGAGCCCATTTGTTTTCTCTCTGGTTTTCTTTCCTCCTGCTGCTCAGCATAAAAAAGATGAAGAGATGGCTGGAGATTACCTGGAGTAAAAAAGGGTTTCTTCCAGGGGGTTTAGTTGGTGTAGGAAAGAGAACACAGAGGCCTCAAATAGATTAAAATCCCTTTTTTGTCAGGAGCTGTGGAGGTCCCCAGGAACAGAGAGGTGCTTCCCCAGGGATCACATGGATCCCAGGAGTGATAAGAGGTGTGGAGAGGGAGATGAAGTCAGGTGCCTGCACCACAGAGCTTCTTCTCCAAGAACAACTGCAAAACCCCACCAGCAACAGCAGAGGAACCAGCCACTAATGATACAGTTTCAAAAAGAGAGAAAAAAGCATCAGGGCTCAGTGGAAAAGGGAGGACAGCACCTGAATCATAGAATTGGCTGGGTTGGAAGGGACCTCAGAGCTCATCAAGTCCAACCCTTGATCCACTCCCCCGTGGTTCCCAGCCCATGGCACTGAGTGCCACATCCAGTCTCTGTTTAAATATCTCCAGGGACGGAGATATGAGATATTATGGCCTGATCCAGGCCAGGATGCCATTGGCCTTCTTGGCCACCTGGGCACACTGCTGGCTCATGTTCAGCTTCTTGTCGATCCAAACCCCCAGGTCCCTCTCTGTCTGGCTGCTCTCCAGCCACTCTGTGCCCAGCCTGGAGCTCCCCATGGGCTTGTTGTGGCCAAAGTGCAGGACCCGGCACTTGGCCGTGTTGAACCTCATCCCCTTGGAATCAGCCCAACTCTCCAGTCTGTCCAGGTCCCTCTGCAGAGCCCTCCTGCCTTCCAGCTGATCCACACTCCCCCCCAGCTTAGTGTCATCTGCACATCTGTCTCTTANAAAACCAAACCAGAATTAAAACTTACTAAGCAGCAGCTAATAAGGAGGAGAAAAAAAAAAACAACAAAAAAACCCCACAACCCAACTTTAAATTAGAGAAAAGTAGATTTAGATTGGATGGTAGGAAAAATATCTGTACGAGGAAGGCAGTGGAACAATGGCTGAGGTGGCTGAGGTCTCATCCCTGGAGATATTCCACCTCATCCCTGGGCATGTTCAACCTCATCCCTGGGGATGTTCAGCCTCATCCCTGGAGATACTCAACCTCATCTCTGGGGATGTTCAACCTCATCCCTGGGGATGTTCAGCCTCATCCCTGGGGATGTTCTACCTCATCCCTGGGGATGTTCAACCTCATCCCTGGGGATATTCAACCTCATCCCTGGAAATATTCAAGGTGAGGCTTGAGGAGGCTCTGAGCACCTTGATCTAGGTGAGGGTGTCCCTGGGGCTGGACTGGGTGACCTTTGGAGGTCCCTTCCCCCTCATTCTATGATTATTTTGAACCTGGGCAGCTGAAGCTGAGATTGGTGGCCTCATTTTCACTTGGTGAAGATAAAAAAAGAGCAAAGCTTGGAGAAGCTGAGATGGAGCAGAAGAGGCAAAGTGACAAGACTTTAAAAAAAGAGAGTTAACCCCCTTGCCAAAAATGTAACTAAGAAAAGGTAGGACAGACCTAGAGGGAAAAAAAAAAAAAAAAAGGCAGAAACACATGGTAGAAACCCAATTTTTAAAGTCTGGGTGCAGAAATCCCCCCCAGACTCAGCTGGCAGGAGATGAGTGGAGAGAAGAGCAGGAAATTGGGCAAACAGCCCCANCACATCTGGACTAGGGATATAGGATTTCCCATATCTGAGTCTTTCAGGTCAGTGGGACAAGAGATGAGGAGCCATGACCCTACAGCAGTTCAAACTCTGGGGGAGCCAATAACCTTCCTAAATGGTGAAGCACTCAATTCTGCAGCTCTAAAAGGAGCAGCTTGGATTTATCCAGCTGGCTAAATGCATTATGTCCCCTCAGCATCTGAAAAAATGTTGCTTGAACACACCCCAGAGTGACTGTGTTGGAAAGGTTGGGTCTAGAATTTGAGTGCTCCACAGATCACAGAATCCCAGACTGGTTTGGGGTGGAAGGGAGCTCAAAGCTCCTCCATTCCCAACCCCTTTCCATGGGCAGGGACCCCTCCCAGCAGCCCAGGTTGCTCCAAGCCCCATCCAACCTGACCTGAGACACTGCCAGGGATGGGGCAGCCACAGCTTCTCTGGGAAACCTGGCACAGGGATCAGCACCCTCACACCAAAGAATTTCATCCTCATGTCTGACAATTTTCCCCTCTTTTCAGCTTACAACTGTTAGCCCTTGTCCTCAGAAAGTCTTGGGGAAAAAATATTAAGGGCTGAGGAGCTATGGGGGAAATAACCCTAAATATTGAAACAGCAGGAGATAAAATTTAGAAAAATTAAAGGAGAAAAAAAAGAAAATTGTAATGACTGCATGAAAAGAGAGAAGGAAAAATAATGTTGGATTGATAAAAATGATAGAGCTGCAGAGCAGAAACCTGTCCTAAGGAGAATTCAGGAGCTGGTAGATGTGGATTGCTTGCTAGAACTGTGCCTAGAGGAGCATCTTCAGCTTTTGGCACTCCCAAATCTGTTTGTTTTCTTTCTCTTGTATTCAGACTCCAAGCTGTCTGGGATGAAGATCATTCCTGGTGTCTGGGGGACTTAGTCCAGTGGGGCTCTGAGCATGGACTTTTCTACAGGTAATAACAACAAGACTGACAGCTCAACCCTGAAGAGCCAAGTTTTGACAATCTAGAAACAGTCAAGACACTCATTCTTTCCTGCCAGAGGTTTAACTTGTGATGAATTATGGATTTAAAACATCCACACAAAATACATACATAAACAGGAACTCCTCTGCTTATGGGAAGCCTGGAGAAACTCCTGGCCTAAGAAGAAAAGCAACAGATCCTTCTCCATCCAACCTCCATCATCTGCTCGGGCTCTGCTCCCAAGGGACAAGGGATGGGAGAAGAGGAATTGAGCTGGAGGTTTAGATTGGAGCTGGGGAACAATTCCTCAGTGCCTGGAAAGGGATGTCAGGGCCTGGAGTCCCCATCATTCCTGGAGGGATTTCCAAGGCCTGGAGATGTGGTGCTGAGGGCCCTGGGGCAGTGGTGGCCTTGGCAGTCCTGGGTTAAGGGTTGGATTTGATGATCTTCAAGCTCTTTTCCAACCCCAATGATTCTAGGATTCCCAGGCAGCAGCATTTGGACACATGGTAGGTGAGCTCTGCAGTTAAGCCACTCTCCACAACCATGTCCTCAAATCTGCCAGCCCAGGCAGTGAGTCCCAGGAGCAAGATCTGTGGGCTTGGAAAAGGAAGGGAAAGATTCCAAGGAGGGATTTCCAAGCCCTGGAGATGTGGTGCTGAGGGCCCTGGGGCAGTGGTGGGATTGGCAGTGCTGGGTTAAGGTTGGAGCTGTTGATCTTCAGGGTTTTTTCCAACTGAAATGATTTGGTGATCTGAAGAAAACCTCTTTCCTACTTGCCAACTTCTTGGCTTTTTGGGGACTTAATTACAGGTCATTTTAAGCCAGGTTAAGCAGGCACTTCTGCTTTACCCTGCCTTACTGTTTTGGGTTTTTCAGAGTGTGTCAGGGCTTGCAGAAATGATCAGACAGACATAAACATACCCAGTGAGTTCCTAACTGGGAGGGAGCAGATGTGTTTATGTCACAAGGGGTCTTCCCTGCTAGGATCCTATTTATCTGGCCATGGAGCTGATGTGTATGTTGTTTCTGTCTGAGATAGACTAAAACCCCAACTGAGAATCTCCATCAAACCCTCTGAAAGCTCCTGGAAAGTTTAAAAAGAAGAGCAGATCTCCATGGGTGGCTCTTCATTCTACATCCAAACACATGCTTGAACTGCAGACAGTTTGGAAACTGCTCTGGAAGCCTCCATCCAGCAAGTCACCCTTGTAGCAGGGCCAAAATCTTCTGTTTGCCCAAAGCATAACCCCTCAGAAAGGCAGTAAGGTTGGGATCAAAGAAGAGAAGAAATGGAGAATCACTGCTGGACTGCTCATCCTCATCCCCAACACTGTACCACATGCACTCCAAGAGAAACAGAGAGATTATTTGTTGGTTTTAATCACTTCAAAGTCATAAAATGGAGCTTAAAAATGCTGTTTCTAGCTTCAGCCTCTAAAATCAACCAGAATGGGTTTATGTGCAGATGGCAGGTGATCTGCAGGAGGACACCAGGTCCCAGAGGAAGCCAAAGGGTCAGGTTTCCAGCCCAGCCAAGTGGAACAACAAGTCAACAGGGGGTGAAGATGGATGTGTCTGTCCCTTCCCTGCACATTAACATTTCCAGAAGTACCATTTGAGCCACCTCTTTCTGCCACAACTGGACCTCTAAACCAGGTCCTCAAAGCCCAGGCTTCCCCGTGTGTCTGCACAGCACCAAGTGGGATAAATTTCCAATTCTGGCAGGGCCTCCAGACAAACAGTGCCACAAACTAAACATCAGAAAACTCAACATGATAAAACTAAGCATCATGGTGTTCAAGTACAGGTTTCTTATTCAATAGAAGAAAAAAAAAAAAAAAAAAAATCAAAACCTCGTGAAATAGTTCCGAGTGGAAGAGCCAAGGTAGTCAGACAAAAAAACCAACTCAATACTTGTTTCAACTTCAAAATTCAGATGTAACATGGAGCTTCCCTTGCCATTTATCCAGAACAAAATGCTGAGTTCAGCTGAAGAAGGAAACTGGTGAAAGAGTTCTCCAAGTGTCTCAGCTTGGAACGACTGCCGTGGAGCGGATGCTCCAGGACCTCGGGTGTCCTGCAGCTTCAATCAAAGCTGAAGCTTCCCAAACTTTACCTGGAAAACCTTGCACATTCCTTTTCTTGCACTGTGGAGATCCATTGCCAGGCTGCACACCCCCGTGGCTGGCAGGGCTCCATGATCTGTCATGCTCCAACCATGAGGAACAAGAGATTCCCTCCCTCTTCTGCCAACTGATAAACTTGCAGACATAAGGAGGAGCTCCAAATCCCTCTCAATTCCCAAAGAGTTTCCAGTCTTCCCAGGAAACCAGTTTCCTCCCCAAGCACAGCCATGAAACAATGCATGAGTCTCCTTCCTATCTCTTGCTTTGGTGAGAGCACCTGGAACCCAAGAGCACACCAAGAAGGTGACAAAAATCTTTTCCCTTCCTATATCTCTGTTACATCTTTGGAGCTACAAATGGAGGTTAAAAAAAAAAAAAAAAAAAAATAAAAGGGCAGTTTGGGCTCTAAGGTGTCAATATTTCAAATGTATTGATTGCCTTCTACCTACCAGCTGCCAGAAAGAAGATCACCAAGTCAGTTTTCACCTCCATGGGCTGGGGGGATGTTCTGCACCTTCTCCATGGTGACAGCTCAGCCATCCTCCTCCCTCAGCACCTATGGAGAGATTTCCCAAGGGGCTTTTAGAATCCTACTTCACATCCTCATCATAATTCTATTCTGATTCTACAGAATCTTAAGTAAATCATCTAGAAACGTGGAGTTCCTACACTGTGGTCCTACCTCCAGTCTCAAAGGTGCAGTACAAATTCTACAGCACCTTTCTTTCCTATCCCTGTGTCTCAGGTCAGGTTGGATGGGGCTTGGAGCAACCTGGGCTGCTGGGAAGTGTCCCTGCCCATGGAAAAGGGTTGGGAATGGATGGATTTTAAGGTCCCTTCCAGCTCAAATCATGCTGTAAGGCTATGGAACTGGGAAAATCCATGGATATAATAACATTGGTCTGAGTGACAAGAAGTTAAAAGGAGAATTAAGACACTTTTAAAGCAGCAAAATCTACTCAAGCTGCAGAAATCACCTCTGGCTTGAGAAGCCCCAGAGGTGCAGCTCACAGGAAATCCTGGTTTGCTCTTGTCCTTTGGGATGCTTCCCTGGAGCATCTGAGCTGAGCACAGCCATCTGCAGCCACCACCCAAGGGTGCTGCTGGGGAAACGTGGTGGATGCAAAGTGGAGGGGGAAAACAGGGAGGTGTCATCCCTGGAGATACTCAACCTCATCCCTGGGGATGTTCAGCCTCATCCCTGGGGATATTCAGCCTCATCCCTGGGGATGTTCAGCCTCATCCCTGAGGATATTCAGCTTCATCCCTGGGGATATTCAGCCTCATCCCTGGGGATGTTCAACCTCATCCCTGGAAATACTCAACCTCAGCCCTGAGGATATTCAGCTTCATCCCTGGAGATGTTCAGCCTCATCCCTGGAGATATTCACCCTCATCCCTGGGGATATTCAGCCTCATCCCTGGAGATATTCACCCTCATCCCTGGGGATATTCACCCTCATCCCTGGGGGGATGTTCAGCCTCATCCCTGGAGATATTCAGCCTCATCCCTGGGGATATTCAAGGTGAGGCTTGAGGAGGCTCTGAGCACCCTGATCTAGGTGTGGGTGTCCCTGGGGTTGGACTGGGTGACCTTTGGAGGTCCCTTCCCACCCCCAATTATTCCCTAAGAGAGAAACCAGCTGCTTGCAGCACATCTTGCCTTTCCAGCTGCCCTCCCTGCTGTTAGCAGCTGCCTCCTGGTTGTTTAGAGAGGTGGAAATCCTCTGTAAAAATGCCAGAGACTTAAAAAAAAAAAAGGTCTTTTCAGTGAGGACATCTCTCCTTTCTAACACTCTCTTCCTGATGTGGGCTGAGAAGATCAATGGAAAACAGAACCAAGAAAATAACATTCAGTGGTCTTTTGCCTACTGGAGAAGTCTCAGGGGGTAAGGGACTTGGTGGTGAGTTTTTTCCCATTATTGCTCTCTTCAGCCCCCAAATAAATCAGTCATTTTCATTACTATTACCTCAATATTCAATATGTAACTTAAACTGGCCTCAGACCTGCTCCTGGATTCACCACCCCCCTCCCTGAGAAGCTCCAGGCCTCCAAATGGCCAAGCTGCTATCTGGCATTGAGTTGTTTTGTCTAAATCCCAACTCTTGGGTTGGGGAAATGAAAACAAGCTTTGGAGTGATTTTTCAGCAGGATTTCAGGCACAAGGACAATTCTGCAGCACTAGGACTGAGACAGCAACGAGCTGAAGCATGAAAATAACCTCCCTGCCCCCAGAATTTGGGAGGAGTGACTTTTTCCTTCTGTTTTGGTGCTGAGTGTAACATCACAAGTGGAGAAAAAGAAATTAAATCAGTATTTGCAGTCTGGAAGGGCTTTTAGTGGAAGAAAAAAAAAACATTTTGAAGAGGAAGAGTAGAGCCTTTGCTGGAAAATAAACTGGTTGGGCTTAAAGAGCTCAAGGAAAGATGAAGAAAGGGTCTTTGAGATGTGTAAAGTCCCCCTCTCTACCCCCAAAAGTGACACTTTACCTGTCTGTACCTTCTAGGGAGGTGGTGGAGGGCACGTGGGCTCTGCAGTCAGGACTCCTCACTTGTGTGCTGGTCAATAAATGGCTCCTTCTTACCTGGGCACTGCAAAACAAGAGCCACAAAAGTTGTGTCAGCCTAATGTTCAAGCCCTGAACCAACTCTGTCTGCACTATGGGATTATTTTCTGACTGCACTGTGGAATTATTTGAATATTTACCAAGCACTTCCCTTTTTCCCCCGAGCTAATAGGACCTCAAACATGGGTTGGGAATCCTAAGAAGGATGGTTCACACCAGGTCCCATTCCCAAATGTAGCCTGGATAGGACTAAGGCAGGTTGAGGTCCCAGCTGGATCCTAAATATGTCCAATTCTGGGGAATCCACCACATCCCTGGGGAGATTATTCCAATCACCTTTTGGGCAACCAACTTAATTGCATTAAAAAATGGATTACTGCATCCCTGGGACATCAGCAGCCTTTTTTTGGACTGTTGCACAAAATACAGCACCACTGGCATCAGCTTCAAGACAGAAACATGGAATTGTCAGGGTTGGAAGGGACCTTTAAGCTCCTCCAGTTCCAACCTCCCTAACTGGACAGGGACACCTCCCACTAAACCAGGTTGCTTTTTCCTGGGCCCCCAGAGAACACTCATGCCATAAGGAAATGTCTCTATCCTGAGGAGGCTTTGACTTCCCCACCTCTTTTTCCACA
Organism: Florisuga fusca; assembly: GCA_038090715.1. Classification (NCBI taxonomy): domain Eukaryota; kingdom Metazoa; phylum Chordata; class Aves; order Apodiformes; family Trochilidae; genus Florisuga; species Florisuga fusca. Next base: position 468,812 of record JAAWXA010000050.1, read on the forward strand.
AAAGCAAAAAGGGGGAAGAAAGGAGAAAAGAGAAGGGAGTACTCCACACCTCCTGTTTTGTTGGTTTTTTTTTTTTGAGGGGGGGAATCATGCTCCTGTTTCACTGCATCAGGACAATGGTGGAAAGAAATAGCTGTCAGTTTGGGGATATTTTGCAGGTGGAGTCATAAATCAACTGAAAAAAAAAACCCAAAACAAACCAGAACAAACCCAAACAATCTCTTGGCATCCCCTTTTCACATGCACAGCCAAAATTCCTGCTTTGACTTGACCAGGAGCAAGGGAGAGAGCTCAGCCCATTCCCCACAACACCCCCAGGAGCAGAGGTTGTTTGTTCTCTGCTATTAGTTCAGCCTGCTCCATCCAGGAGATAATCCCATTTTTTTTATTCCTGGGGGTTAGGCCAAATGCCCCACGGTTTGGAACAGTAACCAAAAGCTTCTAAATCCTCCCCAAACTGAAAAAAAAAACTCCCTTCCAAGTCTTCTTTTCTGCATTTGTGTAATATTTTTCTTACAGAAAGCCCACCCTGAGTTGGGCTTTCATGATATTGGTGCTTGGGACATGTAGAGCTGACCGTGCACATCACCCAAGTCAAGGTTGAAAGCAATCCTCAGCCCCTCCAGGAAATCCACTTGATCTCCAGGCTAAAATGCAGCAAGTTCCAAGATCATAGAATCATAGAATTGTCTGGGTTGGAAGGGACCTCAGAGCTCATCAAGTCCAACCCTTGATCCACTCCCCTGTGGTTCCCAGCCCATGGCACTGAGTGCCACATCCAGTCTCTGTTTAAATATCTCCAGGGATGGAGAATCCACCACTTCCCTGGGCAGCCCATTCCAATGCCTGATCACCCTCTCCAGAAAGAAATTCTTTCTAATATCCAACCTAAACCTCCCCTGGCACAACTTGAGACCGTGTCCTCTTGTCTTGCTGAGAGGTGCCTGGGAAAAGAGACCAACCCCCCCCTGGCTCCAACCTCCTTTCAGGGAGTTGTAGAGAGTGATGAGGTCTCCCCTGNAGAAAGAAGTGTCCTCTGATCACACAACCACCAGGATCATCTTTTGCCATGACTCAAGAGTTCAGCTGCCATAGTCACAGCCTGACCAGTTATTAATGTAACTGTGGGGTTTGGAAGAGAAAAAGATACCAGGATTGGTCCCAAAATTAAGCTTGGCAAGGTTCCTGCTTGGGCAGAAGACTTCTGAGCACATCTGGGCTTGAAGCAGGAGGTGCTGTTCAGATTCCCCCATAAAAACCCAGAGGAACCTTCAGAGATAAGAGGAGCTGGAGACCCTCCAGGAGAAACGGAATTTTTTGCTCAGGAGAAATGGTTGGAAAGTATTTTGTTAGAGTTCCCCCTCTAGTCTGCTCTGGTGAGACCCTCCTGCAGTTGTGCCCCCAACACACACACATGGAGGTCTTGGAGTGAGTCCAGAGGAGGCACTGGAGATGCTGGGAGGGCTGGAGCAGCTCTGGAGCCAGGCTGAGAGAGTTGGGGTTGTTCAGCCTGGAGAAGAGAAGGCTGCAGGGAGACCTTAGAGCACCTTCCAGTGCCTGAAGGGGCTCCAGGAAAGCTGGGGAGGGACTGGGGACAAGGGCAGGGAGGGATGGGATGAAGGGGAATGGCTTTAAATATAAAGAAGGGAGATTTAGGTGAGATGTTGGGAAGAAATACTTGAATTTGAGGGTGCTGATCCCCTGTGCCAGGTTTCCCAGAGAAGCTGTGGCTGCCCCATCCCTGGCAGTGTCTCAGGTCAGGTTGGATGGGGCTTGGAGCAACCTGGGCTGCTGGGAGGTGTCCCTGCCCATGGAAAGGGGTTGGGAATGGAGGAGCTTTGAGGTCTCTTCCCACCCAAAGCAGTCTGGGATTCTGGGATTTGTAGGACTTGGTGGCAGCAGGGTGCAGGGTCACCTTCAGGAGGGTAGAGGTTCCTCTGGGGCTCACTTCTCCAAGATCACTTCAATCCATGCAAGGGATGAAAGGAAGAGTTGAAATTCCCACCAACTGGAAGTTCTCTCCCTCTCTTCCTGCTTTGGAAGCTGTCCTGACAGGACACATCTCTTGGAGCTGCTCTATTTGATCCTCCCTAGAAAACTGGCTTCTTCTCTTCCCTAAAATATTCTGATAACTAAAATGAGAAAATAAGGAACACCCAGAGAAGCTGTGGCTGCCCCATCCCTGGCAGTGTCTCAGGTCAGGCTGGATGGGGCTTGGAGCAACCTGGGCTGCTGGGAGGTGTCCCTGCCCATGGAAAAGGGTTGGGAATGGATGATCCTGAAGGACTCTTCCAACCCAAAGCAGTGTGGGATTGGTTGGAATGTCATCCTTGCCAATCCCACATGGGGATGGGTGTCTGTGGGTGATGGAGAAGGGAGCTGTAAGCACTTTGGGAACCAGGCCCTGGAAGAAATCCATTCACCAGAAATAAATGTAGAAAAATCACTCTATCCCCCAATTCCCACATCTACTGAAGAGCCCTTGAGACATTTTGTATTTGAACTATCCAAGCTGTAATGGAACACAGAGGAGAATCACCCTGGAGAACTCCCTGAGCTATCTGGGTCAGATGACTCCAGGGAGGTCCCTGCCCATGGAAAGGGGTTGGGAATGGATGAGCTTTAAGATCCCTTCCAAGCCAAACCAGTCTGGGATTCTGTGATTCAGGGACCTGTTTTGCCCACACTTGCAAAATCTTCAATAAACAACTCGATCCAGACTCAGTTGGTAGTTCTGGAATGGAGATGACAAAATAACTCCTGGACTCAGAGTAAAATGAAACTCACCTCTCCCCTTCCTGTCTCCCCAACACAACAACAGCAATTCATGGACTCTGATTGCTCTTAACCTATAGGTCTGGCCCCACACATCACTTGCAGGATCATCCCCCAAAAATGTGGAGCCCACACCACCCTGCTCCACCTGGCCTAAACACTCCCAGCCTCTCAACAAACAAGAGCTAAAACCAACCCAGAAATCATCAAGCAAGTCAGAGCACCCAGAAGACTCACTGCCAAAACCTGACCAGGATGTCTCTGATGAGTAAGAATGTGTGGAGAAAAGAACAAGATGATTTTGTGAGCTGACAAAAAATTTGGAATCTGAGCCAGCAAAAGATCCAGGCAGCAAACGTTAGCTGGGCAGAGCCTGCTGAAGGAGGAGGATCTGCAATCACCCAAATTTTTGAGGTGCAAGTAAAGGCAAATTAATTAAGACATCTCCAGGGACCTAGAATAAAGAAACAGAAGGGAGATCTGGAGCATCCAGCCCAGGCACAGGAGCCTCCTGTGAAGGCCAGGAGAGGCTCTGAATGTCCTTGACTGTCTGGATGTTGTTTTGGTGCTGGTAAGAACACAGTGCCCATCTTCAGAGTTAAATAAAAAAGGGAAAACAAACCCAGCCCTGAGCGAGCAGAGAGCAGACCTGCTAATTCCATGCATTCAGAAAAGGATGTCACAGGTCCTCTCCAACATCACAACCTTAGAATTGCTTCCCTGAAGAAGTCCCCATCATTCCTGGAGGGATTTCAAAGCCCTGGAGGGATTTCCAAGCCCTGGAGGGATTTCCAAGCCCTGGAGGGATTTCCAAGCCCTGGAGATGTGGTGCTGAGGGCCCTGGGGCAGTGGTGGCCTTGGCAGTGCTGGGTTAAGGGTTGGATTTGATGATCTTCAGGGTCTTTTCCAACCAAAACAATTCCACAATTCCATGAGACCCCACTGTGGCCCACCACAGAAGAGCTAAAATAAAAAGTTCACAGGTCACCAAGTTGGAGTCACCACGCTTCATCTTAGACTGCTAAAAGCTGAGGTTCAAGTCCCAGCAGGTTTCTTGCAGTCAGTGGAGATCATGGGCACTTGAGAAGATGATTTATCTTGTGCTTATCCTTTTTCAGAAGGAGGAATGGACACTCCTGAAGAACCCCCCTTGCTCTTGCTTCCTGGAAGAGATCCTCCAGGACCATATAGGGGTCATCTACACTACTTCCAGCTGTCTCTCCTCCAAGAAGTCACTTTTCTCTCCATGAAAGTTTGCATTTTTCATGGCCTCCTTTCTTTCTCCACTCAGTGTCAGAAGAACTGAATCTTTTCAGAGCATTTCATGATATTCCTGAAATGGTTTTCAGTGCAGTTCTTGTGCTGGTCACACCCCCTTGGAGCATCACACAACCAGGAGTGAAGTGGCAAACAAAGCATCACCTGATCCACACAGGAAAAGGGTTTTGGGTTTGATTTGGGGTTTTTTGGGGGTTCTCAGTGTGTCTTAGAGTAGGATATATCCATGGGACTATAGGTCTGAAGCTGCAGACTAGGCAAGCTTCCAATTTTCCCCAGCTTTGGTGACCACTATCAACTGTTTACAGAGAGCTATCCCTGTAATCTGCACCCAGCAGCTCAGACCCAAGGAGAAGCCAAAATAATACGTGTGACAGGACAGCTGGGGAGAAGAGCTGGCCAGGAACATTGTCCCTGACACTGGTGGAAATTGGTATTTATTGTTTTGGTTTGTTTTGAACAGAGAAGGAGAATCTGAAAGCTGCTCTGGGGAGTTCTCTGGAGCTTTTATTTTTCTGGCAAATTTTTCTGTCGCTGTTTTTTCCATTTCCCCAAATTTGTCTTTCTGTGAAAGGAAAACCACATTTGACTTTTTCCTTCCTACCTTCCTCCCAGGTGCTGCTGTTGTCACTTGCTGAGAGTGACAAAAAACCTTTTGCAAGGTTTAGAAAAACTGAACCTACCTGCAGAGCTTCTGCTGAGGGATGTGCAGCCACACACAGCCCCAAAGTGCCACCAACTGATGCTGGAGCATCTCAGCCATTGAAATCCAGTAAATCCTGGAAAAAGCTCCTGGGAAAAGGAGGCCCATGGCCACCCCTTACTGTTTCATCCAGGGAGGTTTGAGGAGGAAGGAAAGCTCAATCTTCAACTGCTTTTCATCCTGCTGGGGCAGGCCAAGAGGATGAAATTGCTGAGAGATGTTTGTTGCAGGATGGATGTAAACAGGGATGAGAGCTTTTTAGTGAAGAAGAAATAGTGTTTATTGCTACTGAGCAGCAGGAGAGATAAATAGAAGTAGTCTCAAGCGTGTTCAGCTGCAGGGAACTGCATCAGTGAGGTCATCAAACCTTTCCAGATCAAGCAGCAGAAGCTCTTCCCACCCAGTGCTGTTTGCACGTCCCACACGAGCAGCTTTTTGTTAGGAGCAAAAGAAAAAAAATCATCTTTAAGGCCCTTAATTATTAGGCCAATCGGTCAGCTCTAGGGCTCCCAACATCAGGAGGATGTGGAGCTGTTGAAGAAGGTCCAGAAGAGGCCCTGGAGATGCTGGGAGGGCTGGAGCAGCTCTGGAGCCAGGCTGAGAGAGTTGGGGTTGTTCAGCCTGGAGAAGAGAAGGCTGCAGGGAGACCTTAGAGCACCTTCCAGTGCCTGAAGGGGCTCCAGGAAAGCTGGGGAGGGACCTGGGACAAGGGATGGAGGGATGGGATGAGGGGGAATGGCTTTAAATATAAAGAGGGGAGATTGAGATGAGATCTGAGGAAGAAATTCTTGAATGTGAGGGTGCTGATCCCCTGTGCCAGGTTTCCCAGAGAAGCTGTGGCTGCCCCATCCAACCTGACCTGAGACACAGGTCAGGTTGGATGGGGCTTGGAGCAAGCTGGGCTGCTGGGAGGTGTCCCTGCCCGTGGAAAAGGGTTGGGAATGGATGATCCTTAAGATCCCTTCCACCCCAAACCAGTCTGGGATTCTCTGATTTGTTGGTGAAGTGTTTCTGGGACACTGATCCTTTGCTCAGCAGGAACTGGGAAGGAGCCACTCTGTCTCCCCATCCACAGCCTGGGGAGAGTTTCTGCTCACTGCAAACATGGTTTGTACCACTCACCTACAGGTAGGGCATTCAATTCTCTCATTCTGGAGAGAATCTGTAAAGAAAATTCTTCCCTGCAGGATACACGTGACAGACACTCAACCCCCAGCTTGCTCAGGAAATTATCTTGTGTCTAAGGGAAAAAAAAAAAGGGGGAAAGGGGGATTTTGTGTCTAAGGGGGAAAAAAAAAAACAAAACAAACCACCCACCAACTTGCCACCACCATAACCCAGCCATCTGCAGAATGTCAACTGGTGTAACATGGCTCTAGCAGCACTTCCAGCACTCAGTGGCTTCCCCAAGGTTTACACAATGTGAATGGCTTTGTCTTTCCTGCAAGAAACCTCATGCTATAAATTAACAAACTTTCCAGGAAACGGGACCAAAAAAAAAATCCACTGCTTGGTAGTGACCTCCAGGGTTCAATCACAGAGCTCATAAAAAGGAGAAGTTTCTCTTGTTAACAAAAGGAACTCAAAAGCTGAGGTTGTCTTCAAATGTTTAGGGAAGAAGGTCACCTAATGGCCCATCCTGATGTCACTGCAACCTGAGAAGGTGTTTTCAGAAGGGGTTGACAGATGATGGAGGGGAAGCAAGGAGGAGAGCAACACCCTCCCAATCCCTGAGAGGCTCTGAGGACATAACCCAGGAGCAGAAACAGCTCTGAAACTCTGAAACTCCCCCTGAACCCAACAGGCTTCATCCCATTCCAACCCCTTTCCATGGGCAGGGACACCTCCCAGCAGCCCAGGTTGCTCCAAGCCCCATCCAACCTGACCTGAGACACTGCCAGGGATGGGGCAGCCACAGCTTCTCTGGGAAACCTGGCACAGGGGATCAGCACCCTCACATTCAAGACTTTCTTCCCAATGTTTAACCTAAATCTCCCCTCTTCCAGTTTCAAGTCATTCCCCTTCATCCTATAACTCCATGCCCTTGTCAAAAGTCCAACTTTTTAATCCCCATCTCAAAAAACCACTCAGTTTCACTGATTTTACTTCAGGAGTCATTTTTGCCACTAAAAAAAAAAAAAAAATAAAAAAAAAAAATCACACAGTCACAAACTGGTTTGAGTTGGAAGAAACCTTAAAGTTAATCTAATTCTTCATCTTTATAAGTTAAATTGTCAGCTGCTGAAATCATAGAGTCATGGAATGGTTTAGGTTGGAAGGGACCTTAAAGCTCCTCCATTCCCAACCCCTTTCCATGGGCAGGGACACCTCCCAGCAGCCCAGGTTGCTCCAAGCCCCATCCAACCTGACCTGAGACACTGCCAGGGATGGGGCAGCCACAGCTTCTCTGGGAAACCTTCTCAGTTTAGGAAATGACCCCAAATTTTAGGAAAGCTCAGCCAGCCATCACACAACCATGAAGAGATGCAACCATCCAGCCTATTTTACAGGGCTCTATCAATACTTGGGATTGATTTCTCCCTGCAGAGCTACTTTTGGGAAAAGCAGCCCAAGAGATGCCCAGGGCATGAATTTTTTTTTTTTTTTTCCCCCCAGTCTTAATATTTTCCCACACACTCCTGGGGAAAGCACCATCATTCCATAAGACTCATCAGCACTTAAGGATTTCTTAATAGTTGGGGTATTTCTAAAGCTCTTTTGCTTCCTGCTTTGTCTACTCCAGTTCTCAGGATTCCATGCAATATCTCCAAGGGCTCCTCCAGTTCCCTTGGGGCAGAAAGAAGTCCCAAAGTAGCCAAATTTCACCTGATGAGCCTCAGGTGGCTTCTCCTTGCCCATGCAGAGCTGTTTCCTTTTTCCTGGGCTGCAAAACCCTCCAGCAGAACCCCCAGGTGTCTGTGCTACCCACATGGTAGCACCAAACTTGTTTGAGTGGGTCTGGAGATTTGACTCAGCTTCTAAAAAAAAACCCCAGAACATCCTCACCATGCAATAATAGTAAATAAATTAAAAAAAAAAAGGCAACTAATGAAAACAGGAAACCACAAGTGGTTTCACCCATAGTTCAGGTTCCAAAAAAACAACCAAACCCCCAAAACAGACTGAGCTGTCTTTTTGGAGAGCTGTCCTGACACTTTTTCCTTCCTGGCTGGCTGCTGTCTCCCCCCCATGCCCCAAAAGTTAACCCTACATCTCACAGCATCACCAGACCAGCACCCAGTTAGGAATTTTGCTCAGGGTGAAGAATTCTTCTCCTTTTTCTGATGTTAGCAACCCTCCTCCCCAGCCAAATCTCCTTCCAAGCAGTCTTCCTCAACAACAGGAGAGGAAAAAAACTTCTCAGGGCCTTTCATCCTAAAAGAATTGGGATTGATGAACACAGGAGGGGTGCTGGAGTCTCTCTGGTGGCCTTAAAAAGACAACACCTACCCACAAGTGAGGAGAATACATTGTTCTCAGGTCCTGTTCCCAAGCCACTCCTGCTGCTCCATCTCCATCCTTCCCTTCTTCTCCTTGGCCCCTGGTCTACCAGCCCCAAGATGGACACAGGGAAAAAATCCTTGTTTGAGAAAGTTGGATTTGATGTTTGGGATTGAAGCCCAAACAAGTTCACTTCTCCTCCCTCAGCTCAAGTCTCTCAAGATGGACATTGGGAATGCCAAAAGGAGACATGAATTCCTGCTTCTGACCAAACAGAGGCAGGAGTTGTGGCAGAACACACCTCAAAGAGAGAAATCACAGGGTTTTGGTCTGTCCCCCTTCTTTTCCCCCCATCTCATTCATCCCACAGGTCCCACAACCTTCTCCCTCCCCAGGAAAAACCTTGTCTGATCAGGCAAAGGTGCTGGAGAGCACCTGAGCCATCTCCAGCTCCCCACCCAGCAACTATTTTTAAATTTTAAGAAGGCATCAGGGAGAAATTGTTCCCAAACTCCAATCTAAACCTCACCTGGCACAACTTGAGGCTGTTCCTCTTGTCCCATCCCTTGGGTTCCTTGGGAGCTCACCTCCCCACCAGAGAAGAGATGGTTTGCTTGTCAATGGAATTTGCAGCTAATAGCAGCAGGCTGTGAAAGAGGAAAAAAAAAAACCCCAAGGATTTTAGGGAAGGGTGGGTCTGAGCTCCCCAAACAGCCCAGGATGGAGGATTTGATGGCAGAGCCCTGCAAGGGTCTGGAATGTGCAGCTCTTCTGGGACCCTGAGTGAGGAAATGAGCTCATCTTTTCAGCTCCCCAAAATCCCAGCTCTGTAAAACTTCTGGAATTTGTTGTCTCCATTCTCTCTCCCAGCAAGAAGAGGATTCTGACTTTTTAAAATATAAAATGGATTGGATTTCTCCATCTAAATAATTTTACTCTTTATATTATTTTACTATTTTTTTAATATAAACCATTGGATTTCTCCATCTAAATCATTTTACTCTTTATTCTAAACTGAGCTTCAAATGGAAATTAATTTCCATGGCACACTCTCATCATTTTAAAGCTCTAATTCCAAAATTGAAGATGCAGATTCATTCTACAGGCTCAGATTTCAACTGACAGGAAGTATAATTTTAAGGGACAAAGGGAAAATTTGAGAAAGGAACAACAGATTCTGAGTGTTGATTCTGTATTATTGAAATTTTTTTTTCCCCCAAATTTATTTCAAATTAAAGCAAGCCCTTTATTTCTCCATGGAGATGTTTTATACCCTCCACCTGGCCACATGTTGTATTCTCTGAGAACACCAACACAGGGAGACATCAAAAAGTTATTCTAATAGAAGAGATTTAAAAAAAAATAAATACAAGAACAACTAAGCCAGGATATGAATAATTCCTAAAAAATTATATCCCAAACATTCTGCTTTCTAACTTCCTTACTGTCCCAACAGTTCTCTTAAGCCTTCAGCCAGGAAAAACATCCCTTAAGTAAGTCTTGAAAAATGTCCCCAAGAAGGACAATCCTCTAGTTCAGTGGTCAACTTCAAACACTCCAAAAATCCCTAAAAACTGGAAAACTACAGCTCATAATCTCTCAGAAACAGAAGAAAGGCAAAAGAATATGATCACCTGAGGGAGGAGTGCTGCATCTTTAGCTCCAAAATTCACCAGAAAGCTGGGAGGAAGGATACAGGAGAAAACTCCACCAGAGCTGGAAGAGCAAAGACCCACGTGGTGGCTTGCACATCCTCCTCCCTTCCCCTCCAGAACATGGCAAGCACCTGTGAAGCAAATAAAAAGACATAAAGGACTTATTACTGATGGGGGAATTAGCAGCAAGAGAACATCCTTGTGGCCAAAGCCTCCTGAGAAACCATCTGGGCTGAAACCAAAGAGAAGTTAGAATCACAGGATAGAATGATGGAATTGTTTTGGTGGGAAAAGATTTAGACCATCCAGTCCAACCCTTAGCCCAGCACTGCCAAGGCCACCACTGCCCCATGGCTCTCAGCACCACATCTCCATATTTAACCTCAGATGAGATTTTGTCCTCCAAAAGATTGGAGGAAAATGGAAAGAGGAGGGGGAGATGAACAAACACCAGCTCAGCTTCTTCTGGGGTGCTCCCAAAATCAGGTAAGAGATGGAGAGGGTGATGGTGTGGAGAAAGGCTGAGTTGTCTTCCCAGGTGATTTTATAGAATTATTTTGGGTGGAAAGCTTTGAAGATCATCACTGCCAAGGCCACCACTGCCCCAGGGCCCTCAGCACCACATCTCCAGGGCTTGGAAATCCCTCCAGGAATGATGGGGACTCCAGGCCCTGACAACCCTTTCCAGGCACTGAGGAATTGTTCCCCAGCTCCAATCTAAACCTCCCCTAAAGGGTCAGTGGAGGGTTAGGAGATGCCACCTGTCCCCAGGGGGGTCCTGAGCTTGCTGTGCCACCCTGAGCTCTGCAGCCTCTGCACTTGGGGCTGGAGTGGCTCTGACCACAGTTACACTTGGAGGGATCTCCTAAGGCTCTTCAGAGAGTCACACAAGCATTGGGCTTGGAAAAAAACCTTGGAGATCATCAAATCCAACCCTGAACCCAGCACTGCCAAGGCCACCACTGCCCCAGGGCCCTCAGCACCACATCTCCAGGCCTTGGAAATCCCTCCAGGAATGATGGGGACTCCAGCCCTGCCCTGGGCAGCCTGGGCCAGGCCCTGACAACCCTTTCCAGGCAGAAAACTCTTGGAAACAAGTTCAGCAAAAGCCACACAGGCACAAGTCAATCAATCAATCAATCAAATTATTATTTTTTTTTAGACTTCTATTACACTTCATACGACACAAGGGGCAATCAAACAGCACCAGCCCCCCTCCAGCTGGTTGACCAAACCCACTCCAAGCATTAAAACCCTTTAAACAGCTGCTTCTTCCCCTCTTCTGAAGCCCATGTGGCTTTTTCTTGGCAGTCATTGTCCCCCTCCCAGCTCTCTGGGGACCTCTTCAGAACTCACCTCCTCCCACCCCCGAGATGCCTCTATTGTGTGTGCCCAACTCCCTGGCCTGTCCCAGCAGCTGCTGGCAGCCCCAGGGGACAGGGACAAGGGCTGGCAGATGTGGGGTCCCACACCAGAAGACCCCTGAGAGCCCCAGAGTCCCCCTTCCCCTTTTATTTCATCCTCAGTGACAGCTCAGGGGCNCTGACAACCCTTTCCAGGCATTGAGAAATTCTTCCCCAGCTCCAATCTAAACCTCCAGCTCAATTCCTCTTCTCCCATCCCTTGTTCCTGGGGAGCAGAGCCCGACCCCCCCTGGCTCCAACCTCCTCTCAGGGGGTTGCAGAGAGTCAGAAGGTCTCCCCTCAGCCTCCTTTGCTCCAGGATCAACACCCCCAGCTCCCTTAGCTGCTCCTGGGCAGACTTCTGCTCCAGACCCTTCCCCAGCTCCCTTGCCCTTCCTAAGTGGTTGAATTTTTGCAGTGGTTGTACTCCAGGGTTATCTTTGCCTGACTGACTCTCCTGGCTGGGAAGCTTTGGATGGAGGAACCAGCAGTGATTTGCAGACTGCTGAGACTGTCCTGATGGGTGGTGGTTAAGAGAGTTCCCCTAAGTGGTGTTCCTCCTGCCTGAGGTAATTACACAGGTAATTAACTGCTCCAAGCTTCCTCCTTGCATAAATTGAATGATGAGGAAATTTAGCTTCTAGGTGCAAGTGAAAACCCTGACTGATTCCTCCAGGTTAATTGCTAACTGAGGTAATCCACCTGGAACTAACAGTTCCCTGGCTTCCTGGGGATTTTCATAAAAATAAAGAAAGAAAAAATCTCCATTAAGAAAACAAACAAACATTGGAAATAGGGGAGGATGGAGTTTGGAGTCCAAAACCAAAGCAGGTGCTACACAAAGCCACGTTTCAGCCCAAAGCCTCAGGATGATGGGAAGGAAGAAAGGGGTTACCTTGTGTCCTGCCTCTTTATTTTTTTTTCCCCTTGTGCATCGTGGTGTGATGCTCACTGCTTCCACAGCAACAAATCTAAGAGGGGTTTGATCTCCAGTGCAGCCCTGAAGAACACTTGGAGGTTCAGAACATTTCCTAGTATCCATGTTCTTCCTCCCACCTGGTTTTTTTTAAGGCCAAATCTGGATACAGACTGAGCTCACTTGAAATGAATTCAAAGATGAATCATTTGTGAGCTGGAAAAGCAGAGAGGTTTTGCTGCTTGCACAAAGCAGGGGAAGGAGGTGAAAGAGGAGGACACTAATTTTGGAAGTATGCTGCATTTTCACAACGTGGGAGCACTGTTCACATCTGACACTGCTGAACTAAACCCATTTTTGTTTTCTGGAAAAAAAAAAATAATGAAGAAGAGTTGGTGATAATCCCAGGGGAAGAAAATATAGCAAGTGTCCTGTGGCTTTTTTTTGGGGTGAAAAAGAGCCAGCAGAACCAAAGGTGTCAGTGTGAGCAGCACCAAGATGCAGCTCAAGATGGAGAGCCACCTGCACTGAAGGGACTGAAAAACATCTGAGCTCCCACCAGAGTCAGTGAGATGTGAGTGCTGCAGGTGAGGATGGTTGAAGAGCATTTTGCTCACCCTAAAGCAGCCACAAATCATCTTCCAGCCACTTGAGCACATGGATTTGATCCCTGCCAGCTGCTGGGAACGCAGACACCAAGCATGGATGGAGACACCAGTGACAATCAGGACCTGAAGCTCACCCATTGTATCCTCCTCAATAAATTCCCAGGATTGAAATCCTCACCAGGATGATGGATCAGGCCCACCACGGGACATCCTGACTTCTCAACCTCCCCCAATCTTATCCTCAACCATTTTCTGTTTCCTGTTGGTACCCTCTCCTCTTTCAGTTGAAGGTGAAGAGCAGACTTCAGGTAGAAACCTGGGAAAATCCTCTTATTTTTCCCTAATAAACCAACAGGGAACAGGCAGCTCTTTAAGGTTCTCAACACAGAGAGGTCTGGACCACAAGACACCCTTTGCAAGAAGAGCTGAGGTGACAGAAAGGTGACTTTCTCCAAGGGACCATTCAAGCTGGAAAAAGCCCAGAAATAGGTAACACACACCAGGACTTGCCCATTCCTAGGATATTTCTTAGAAAAAAATCTACTCAAGCATCATCCTCCACTTGAAGCATGTGTAAAATCATTCTTCAAAGCCTGAGCTGAAGTCCTTGGCAAGCATTTGCTCCCCCCCAAAGGACATCTCAGATGCATCTGCTGCCAAGACTGGAGGTGAGAGGCAGCAGAGAAATCCTCACACCCATTTGGGGCACGTTAGCTGAGGTCACCTGAGATGCACAGGGCAATTTTAGGTCATTTTTCCTCTCTCTTGCCCAAATCCAGGTTAATCCTCCCATGCAAACGTGATGACCACATTTCAGAGAAGAGGTGTGTCCATCTTCCACATTTTTCTCCTCTGAGCTTGGAAGTTTGCAATGAAACAAGGAAATAAACCCCCCCCCCCCC
>JAAWXA010000050.1:482508-579298 GCA_038090715.1 Florisuga fusca
GGAGAAGGAGAAGGAGAAGGAGAAGGAGAAGGAGAAGGAGAAGAAGAAGGAGGAGAAGGAGAAGAAGGAGAAGGAGAAAAGAAGCAGCAAGGTGGATGAGACTTGGCGAGTTCTGCCCCAAACCTGTTATGACATGGGAAACCAGATATAAGCAGAATATATAAGCATTATATAAGCAGATATAATCCAGGAAACCAAAATAAGCAGACTGTGAAACACCTGCCATCATCATTTCTCACAATTAACAGCCAGCTTCTAGGCCATTCCCTACCTCTGGCTTTGTGAGTCATCCAGCAGCTTTTATTCATCTCCATAAATAGGGCAGGACCAGAAAAATAAGGGGGGTCTCAGAGGTTGAGGGTACTGGAAGGGTTAAGTTGGATGCCAGGGCAGCAGTGTGGGGGCTGTTTGGTCTCTTAGCACTTGAGAGAGAAACCTCTCAAGGTGAGCAGCAGAAAAAGGAGCATGATTTGGACCCAGGGCCAAGAGGATTGAAGGAAATTGAAACCTCCTGTTCCCAAGGAGATGTCAGAGAGAAGGTGGCAACCCATTTGCCTCCAAATATTTTGGGATTTAGCAGTCAGGGTGACTGTTTCTGAAGTCAAAGCAGCAGAGAACTGAACACACAGGCAGGAGAAAGATCCCTCTCCTTCTAAAGCCTCTGAGTGGAAAACTGTTCCTTACTTCCATGTGCTCATCTGGACAAGGACCCATTCCTTCCTGTGCATAACCCCTGAGGAGAGAGCAAAGCACTTTGAAGGGATTACCTCTTTTTCTCCCATGTCCGTGTCATATTTCTGGATCCAGTTGACGATTTCTGTCTCCATTCTGCACTTTCTCTGAAACACAAACCAAGATTGGCTCCTTGCTGGCACCCCAAGCCTGGTGTCAAGCAGCCTGAGTCAGAAACCAGGGGAGGTGTGAGCCCCCAGCAGCCTTTTGTTTGGGTGTAACACCTCCTCCTGGTGGCAAACTTCCTTCCCCTGAGGTCTGGTGACTCTCATGGAAACATAATATCTTTATTGATGATTTAGATGAAGGCATTGAGTCCATCATCAGCAAATCTGCAGATGACACTAAGCTGGGGGGGAGTGTGGATCATCTGGAAGGCAGGAGGGCTCTGCAGAGGGACCTGGACAGACTGGAGAGTTGGGCTGATCCCAAGGGGATGAGGTTCAACACAACAAGCCCATGGGGAGCTCCAGGCTGGGCACAGAGTGGCTGGAGAGCAGCCAGACAGAGAGGGACCTGGGGGTTTGGATTGACAGGAAGCTGAACATGAGCCAGCAGTGTGCCCAGGTGGCCAAGAAGGCCAATGGCATCCTGGCCTGGATCAGGAACAGCGTGGCCAGCAGGTCCAAGGAGGTGATTCTGCCCCTGGACTCAGCCCTGGTGAGGCCACACCTCGAGTCCTGTGTCCAGTTCTGGGCCCCTCAGGTCAGGCAGGAGATGGAGGTGCTGGAGCAGGTCCAAAGGAGGGCAACCAGGCTGGTGAAGGGACTGGAGCACAGATCCTCTGAGGAGAGGCTGAGGGAGCTGGGGCTGTTCAGCCTGGAGAAGAGGAGGCTCAGGGGAGACCTCATCACTCTCTACAACTCCCTGAAAGGAGGTTGGAGCCAGGGGGGGGTTGGTCTCTTTTCCCAGGCACCTCTCAGCAAGACAAGAGGACACGGTCTCAAGTTGTGCCAGGGGAGGTTTAGGTTGGATATTAGAAAGAATTTCTTTCTGGAGAGGGTGATCAGGCATTGGAATGGGCTGCCCAGGGAAGTGGTGGATTCTCCATCCCTGGAGATATTTAAACAGAGACTGGATGTGGCACTCAGTGCCATGGGCTGGGAACCACGGGGGAGTGGATCAAGGGTTGGACTTGATGAGCTCTGAGGTCCCTTCCAACCCAGCCAATTCTAAGCTGGTGCTGGAGTTTGCTTTGGAGGTGGGGACGTGTCAGGAATGAGAGATGAGAGTGAGTGGTGCTGAAAATCAGCAGCCCCAGAGCTGGGTGTGGGAAATGAAAGCTGGCAGTTTCAATCACTTGATTGCTTCAAAAAGGTGCCATTCTTGGCCAACACCCCACCTCAAAACCCCACTGCCTGCTGCAAATCCTGCCCCCATCAGATATGGACCGCGGGGCCTTTCATCCCCGGAGGGCCAAGGTTTGAAAAGATACTTGGGAGATGCCAAGAGTTTCCTCAGCAGATCTCTCCCCCCACCCTTCCTCCTCCTCCTCTTTCACCTCCTCCCACCCCTGCCTACTTGGACAAAAGAAAAAAAAAAAAACAACACAACAGAAAACCCCACACAACAAAACCCCCCACACTAAATGGATGCTGTAAGTGCCTGCCATGGAAAGAATGAGCTGAATGGGGAGAAATCAAGCAGGGGCTTTATGTCCTGGTTCCAGGCAGTGCAAACATCCCCCCTAATCCCTCTTGTCAGAGGGGAATGAGGAAAAGACACTGCTAGATCCCACTGGGAACACTTTGTCTCTCTCCATCTCCACTCGAAGCCACCTTTTTGGGGGGGTTTGGGTGTTAATAAGATGTTGTAGTAAGAGCTCTGTGGCTAACTTTAAGCTGGAGGAGGAGGAGGAGGAGGAGGAGAGGGAGGAGNTCCCTTGTTCCTTGGGAGCAGAGCCCGACCCCCCCTGGCTCCAGCCTCCTCTCAGGGGGTTGCAGAGAGCCAGAAGGTCTCCCCTCAGCCTCCTTTGCTCCAGGATCAACACCCCCAGCTCCCTCAGCTGCTCCTGGGCAGACTTCTGCTCCAGACCCTTCCCCAGCTCCTTGCAGTACCACCCAGAGGTAATTCCTTGATGGAGCCATGATCTGAACAGAGACTGATGTTACTTTACAGGAGATTCATCAGGCAAGCAACAGCACAGGGAAATACCAACCAAAAGACAGCCAAGAAGTGGTGGGAATCAAAGAATCATGGAATGGAAGGTTGGAAGGGATCTCAAGCATCATCTGGTCCAACCCTGGAAGCCACAAGCTCCTCAGGAGCATCACCTCTGCTGACAGCAGCTCAAATCACCTCACTTTTTGGTTAGCCTGCATTCCCAATGAAGAGCAAATCAGGGATTCCTGGCATAAATACAATTGCAGTCAAAAAAAATTAAAAAGAAAAGAAATAGAATGAAGAACTGATTAAAACTTAACAGTTTTTTTTTTTTTTTTTATAAATGTGGAAAGAATGCAAGATGTCAGGGAAGAAAACCAAGTGTTACTACCAGGTGCTTTGAGAATCAATTCCAGCACCACCACAGATTTTTATCCTGCACTTTACTGTTGACTGAGGTAAATGAAGCCCTTTTGGTGACCCCAATGCTTTTCCCTGCAATGTCCTGGGTGTAAAAACCTCCCTCTGCAGAAGCAAACAAGGTTAGTCAGTTGGTCACACCACAGCCCTCTGGATATGGAGATATTTTAGGATCTACCCCAGTACTGCAGCTAAAAAAAAAAAAAAAGGTCATTTTAGAGTTAGAGAAGAATGCTGTCTTTAGAAAACAATTTTTTTGGAAAACCAACACCTAATGAAGCTGAATTTATCATTCCTGGATGCTGCTCCTCTCCATCCCCCCAAATAAATGTTTGATTTGCTCTGACATTTCACCCAGGTTGGGATGAATCCCACCAAAAAAGGCTCCCTAGAAATAAATCCCTCAGTGCCAGAGTTTGGCTCTTGTCAGGATGACTGCAATGGGAAGAGAGAGGGTGAGAAAAGGGAGGAAAGAAAATCCAAAGGTTTCTCCATTCTGAAATTTTCCCTCCAAGAGGCTCTGCCATCAGCAAAAGCAGCTTAAAACTAAGCAGGCTGAAGAAATTACTGCTCCCTGCTGTCTGCCTTGGCCTCTCTCTCCTCCAGTGTCCCCCCAGTATGTGACACAGACAGCCTGGCTGAAGTGACAGCTGTTAAACCACTGGAAATTTCACAGAGATTTGGGGGTTTCTTTCATATGGGAAGTGGAACCTGCAGCTGTTGAGCAGCTGCTCTGCAGGAGCTTAACCACCCTGGGGATCCCTGGCCAGGGGGAGGAGGAGGAGGAGGAGTACCTGGGGGAAGTGAGAGCCAGAGAACCCACTTTTAACCTGCTCGTGGCCAAAAGTTTGGCCTTTGGTTTTCATGGGATTTGGGGATTATGTTTTAGGGGTAAATTTCTGAAAGTTCTGCACTCCCTTGGTTGGGCTCTGGGTGCACAAAGCAGCTCAAAGTCAAGTGGAAGATGCACTGAGGAAGGGCTCTGACCTTGCAAACATGGACACAACCTCTGTGGGCTGGGAATCCTCCAAGTCTGGAGCAAAGGAGGCTGAGGGGAGACCTTCTGGCTCTCTGCAACCCCCTGAGAGGAGGTTGGAGCCAGGGGGGGTCCTTGGGGCTCTGCTCCCAAGGAACAAGGGATGGGAGAAGAGGAATTGAGCTGGAGGTTTAGATTGGAGCTGGGGAAGAATTTCTCAATGCCTGGAAAGGGTTGTCAGGGTCTGGCCCAGGCTGCCCAGGGCAGGGCTGGAGTCCCCATCATTCCTGGAGGGATTTCCAAGGCCTGGAGATGTGGTGCTGAGGGCCCTGGGGCAGTGGTGGCCTTGGTAGTCCTGGGTTAAGGGTTGGCTTTGATGATCTCCAAGGTTTTTTTCCAACCAGAATGGTTTTAGGATCTTATGAAAATATTCAGCCATGTGATACTGGGATGGGAAGATCTGCCCAGGATGGATTTGGAGCAAATGAAGAATCAGCCTCTGTGCTAGCTGACTTTTTTTGCTTGGGGAGGACCAGGGATTACCTCTCATGCCTTGGTTATGCCAAAACTTTATTCCTAGGTGGCAACTTAGCACTTACAAGAGAGCCTGAGACTGAAATGAAGCCCTGGGTTCAGCTTTATCCAGTTGTAAATGTCCCTGCTCAGTGCAGAGGGGTTGGACCAGATGGTCTCTTCCAAGCCAAACCACTCAGTGATTCAGGATAGGGCACTCCCAAATGATGTGGCACAGCCAGGTGGGTGCTGTGAGCACCCTGTTTGCTCCTCTAAGCCTCACTAAAAGCAAACATAGCTTTAGGATCTGGGGAATGATGCCTTAAGACTTCAAAAGCCAGGAGGGAACCAGAAGGTTGTGGGGTTAACCAGAAGGGCCACAGTCATACTGGGAGTGCAACAGTTCAGGTGCCCCTGAGCCAAAAAAAAAAAAAAATTTGAGCACTGTTGCAGGGTTTGTTGGGATTTGCAGCTCCCAATCCACCTGAGCTGCCCCCAAAAACCAGGAGCTACAGTGGGAGCTGCTGCTTCCACAGCCTGGATCTCACTTGAGGCTTGGAGCTGTTTTTTTCCTACTCTCCATCCATTTCTCCAAGACCCTGAGAAGATGCCCAAATGAGATTGTCCTAGGATCCAAAATCAGCTTCCTCCTTCCTTCCAGTGGGGAAGTTCTTGTACTGCTAACTCCAAGTGGATTCATTTCTCCTGTTGGTAGCCATTTCAGAAATCCTTCTGGGAATTGCTCCAGTGATGTCTTTAGGCTCTCTGATGAGACAGACAAAGCCAAGACCACTGTCTGAAGTGAAGGGAGGGTAAAAAAATGAGCATTGCAGAACACAATCCTAAACCCACTGGGAGATTTGGCTGCCCACACTCATATCACAAACCCTTTCCTCATTTTTTGGCAGAGAATGAATGTATGGAATACAATGAATACATGGAATTCAGAAGAAATTATCCCAGAGGGAAATTCAGGCTGGAGGTTTGAAGAAGTCACATGCCACACAACCACTTGGCCAGGTGTATGAAACAGAAATAAAACATTCCCTTGGGTTGGTTCCTTCATATCAGCCCCAGTCAAAAGTTTTCCCACTGTCAACAGTGGGTTCCCAGGCTGGAAAATGCTACAAGTGAGAGCAGGATCCCTGTGAGACCCACCCAAGCCTTGTTTGGGTGCTTTTGGTGACGGAGCAGAAGAGTTTCCAAAGAGAAGAAGAAAAAAAAAGAAGTGATTCCAAAGAGAATAAGAGCTTCTGAAGAGAAGAAGAGTTTCTGAAGAGTGTCCAAAGAAAAGAGGAAGTTTCTAAGGAGTATCCAAAGAGAAAAAGAAGAGTTTCCAAAGAGAAAAGTTTTCCAAAGAGAAAAGTTTTCCAAAGAGAAGAGTTTCCAAAGGGCAGAAAAAAAGAGTTTCCAAAGAGAAAAAAAGTTTCCAAAGAAAATAAAAGTTTCCAAAGAGAATAAAAGTTTCCAAAGAGAATAAAAGTTTCCAAAGAGAATAAAAGATTCCAAAGAGAATAAAAGATTCCAAAGAGAAAAAGAAGAGTTTCCCAAGACAAGAAGAAGAATTTCTTGAAGAGTATCCAAAGAGAAGCAATTGCAGTGCCACTGGATGGACTGTTTCAGTTTAGGAATGGACCCAGAGCAGAACCTCAGGTCTACCCACCCTTGAATTTCCCAATGGTTTCATACCTGAGTTATGCCATGAGTTTGTCTGTTCTTGCCCTTTAACACCCTCTCCAAACCACCAAGGCTGTTGAACACCCACTGAAGAAGACTCACAGAGGCTGGCATGTTTTTTTTTCCCCAGGATTAAAAAAAAAAAAAAAAAAAAAAAACTGGAGCCATCAGGGTGGGGAGGAATGAGAAAGATTTCCAGCCCAAGAGGCAATTTCTTTCATGCAGCATTGTCTAAAGAAAGAGAATCTCACAGCTTTGGAATCTCAACAATTTGGAATCAAGTCTGATTTAATTTTTTTTTTTATTTTAAGATTTTTTTTTAAGGTGGGAAATAGTGCTGTGCAAATCAACCTTTTTAATCAACACTCCTGAATGACACCTACACAATAATGCTGATATTCCATAGGGAATATCAGCCTTGGGAGGAGAGCAATGGCCCAGAGGATGATGGGGATCCCTCAACCAACTTCCAGACAAATCCCATTTTCCCTGAGCTGCATGGAAAATTGAAGTTGTAGTGGTTATCAGCACGCTGGGAAAAAATATGTCCTGGAAGGTTTCTCCCTCCTGGAATGCTATCACCTTGATGATGCAGTGCAGATGCATCCATGAGGATGTTGAAAATGTGATGGGGGAAAAAAAAAAAACAACCAAACAACAAAATAAAAGGAGCTGGGAAGATTTTGAGTTATTGCACTGAGCTGTGGGAGGCTGCAGGCTGAGAGCCTTGCCCACTGGAAGGTGGATTCCACTGCAGAATTCCCAGCAGGTTCCATCCAGCCTGTTTTAGGAAAAGGAGGGTTGAAGGGTGTCTTGCTCACTGAATAGGAGAGCCTGGAGGAGGGGGAAAAAAAAATAAGTACTAATAGACCCCCAGCAGGTGAATCCAGAGAGCTGCAAATGAAGAATAAAGTGGCTGAGTGCAGAGTGTTTCATTATCTGCATGGGAAAACTGTCATGGGAAATGCTGGATCTGCCTTTCTTCATATCTGCAGCTCCAGACAGTGCCTTTCACAACTCCCAAGTTCTTGGAAGTAATGAGGGGAAAGGAAGGAGGGAACTGGATCATTCTCCTTTGCTGAGGGGCCATGAATCAGCCTCTCAGTGGGAAGCACCACTGGGTAAGCAGTGCAAGAAGGATTCTCTGAAGTGTGGGTTGTCCTGTTGGGAAAAACTTCCACTATCACATCATGCTCCTCCTGCTGTGCCAGCCCTGAGCTTGCCTTTGTCTTTTTCCAGCTGTCTGAGGATATTTAGCATCACTGCCCAGGAGAGGCTGGAGTGATTGCCTGATGTTTTAATCCTTCCCCTTCAGAAATTGGTGTCTTTCCAAGCTGATTTCTCCTCCTCTTGCTGAGAGAGAGCAGCCTGTGACCTGGGCATGCCACCAACTATGTCAAGAGAGCAGAAAAGCAACACACTGAGCCCTCAATATTGGGAGAAATGTCACTTAAGTGGAAATATTCCAGCACTTAGCTGGAATAATCTGCTCAGGTTGATCAGCAGGGAGTCTCCAGGCCAAGGAGAACCCATGGCCACTCCTCAGAGCTCATGGAGATGAGAGCTCCAAGCCTATAAACCTCTCTCTGTAAAGCCTCCAGATGCTGCAGTATAAAAAAAAAATTAAAAAAAAGAGAAGCAGGCATGTGGGAAATCAAATCCACTTGGGTGGGGGGCTCAAATTAGAGTTGGATCTCTCAGGGTTTAGAAAAACAAAACTTGGAGAAATTCAGGACAACCTATTTGCTCCATGGGATGTTTCCCATCCAGCTCCTGGTGATGATAAACTGAGCAAAGTGAAAGGCAGCACCAAGTTTGGGGGGTTTTTAAAAATTTTTCTTTTTTTAATTTTTTTTCCCATTTGTAGAGTTGTAAAGCTCAAAGCCAAATGGGTTTCCCTCCCATCTGAAGGCTCCTGGTAGACACCTTACACTCATTTTCTGCTTATGAAATTGTTCCAACCTCTGCAGCTCAGTCCTCCTTGGAACAATGAATTCTCTGTGAACCCCTGAATAGAAAACATCAGCCCATAAGGACAGAGCTCCAGCCCTAGAGAGGGGATAAAAGTGCTTTTCAACATGAACTTGGGGAAAAAAAAAACAAAAAAGTGTCTTTAAATGCTCACACAGTGACTCCTTTTAAAGTGCTAACACCACTTGCAGCTATTGATGGGGAGAAGTTGGACTAATCTTAGCAAGAGGTTCCCATGACCTTCTGGGATCTGGACAACTGCAATTTTTCTTAAAATCATCTTTGCAAGAGAGAACAATGTCAAATGTACCAAAGGATTTCCAGCAGACAAGCCACTAGTTGGGAAGGAGCCAAAATATGGTAAGAAGAGGGGATTTTTGGTGTCTTTCTGGAGGTGGGACTGAAGGCAGCAGATTCCCAGTGATCAAGTGGGAAGTATTGGAAGAGAAAAAAAAAATGAGTCCAAGGGTTGGGAAGTGGTTCCAAGGGAAAGGGAAGGGAAAGGGAAAGGGAAAGGGAAAGGGAAAGGGAAAGGGAAGGGAAAGGGAAAGGGAAGGGAAGGGAAAGGAAAGGGAAGGGAAGGGAAAGGAAAGGAAAGGAAAGGAAAGGAAAGGAAAGGAAAGGAAAGGAAAGGAAAGGGGAACGGAAAGGAAAAGGAAAAGAAAAGGAAAAGGAAAAGAAAAGGAAAAGGAAAGGAAAAGGAAAGGAAAAGGAAAAGGAAAAGGAAAAGGAAAGTTGGGAACTCTCTGCCCTGAAATTGTGTCTCAAATGAGCTGTGAAAAATGAAGCAAGGGGGAGAAAAGATTGTGAGCCCCTTTGCTTTCTTAATAATAATAATAGTAATAATAATCATGATGATCAATCAAATATTTCAAACCTCATTTTATTAGGAAGCAAATCCAGGAAAGGTTGGAAAACTCAGCAGGAAAATGAGGCTTGAAAGAGATTCCCATCAAGCAGCAGTCCTGGGATATCAGCCTGAAAGAAAAGGCTGAATTTCAAATAAAAAGAGAAAAGGCAATTTCTCCTCCCTCCTGTCTTTTGGGTACAGTAAACTCTGCTCAGCAAGAAGCTACTCAACACCTTAAAGGTCTAAATGTTGCAGCCTGACTGAAATCAGGAAGAAATATGACAGCTGGAAGAAAGCAGAAAATACAGGAAAATGATACAAAACGGTGCAGGGAAAAAAAAAAAATAAAATTTGAGAGACCAGGCAATGATCAGAGGCCAGAAGAGAATAAAAAATGAAATTTAAATAGGTCTGGTGGTGCAGGAAAATGACCACAGTCTTGAAATGTGTCATCTCCTGACACCTTTTGGGGGAGTAATGCTGAAAAGCAGCTCTGCAAAAGACTCTCATCCAGTTCCAAGTGGGAAGTGGCCAATTTCAGAACCAGACCTTTCCCAGCCAGAAATGACAGGAGAAACATTTCATTCTTTTTTATGACCCAGAAAAAGGCCCCAAAATAACCTGAGGCTGTCTTTGGCTGCAATCAAAACCTGATGGTCAGATGGGTGCTGATCTCCTGGGCACCTCCTGATTCTCTGGACTGACTCTGTCCCAGTGCCACCTCTGGGGTTTGCATTCCCAAATCTCTCAGAACCCAAGAAGCAGCTCAGGACCCTCACAGGGGGTGGACCCAGCACAGACATTGCCCATGGCACAGGTAACTGCTCATCAACCATAAAGGTTTTGATATATATATATTTTTTTTGTGGGTTTTTTTTTAAGCAAGCAGCTTTTTATGCAAATATGTTTGTAAATCTATGCAAAAATGGCAATGGGTTTATCTCCATCAGGTCTTGGTGACAACACCACTGGCTCTTTACAAGCCAAGATGATGTATTTTTTCATACACAAGGCTTTGAGGAGACAGTGCAGTTTCTACTCAAGTCAAACTCTTTTTTTTTTTTTTTTTCCTGCTGTCAGTGAGTAGTTTTTTCCTAGTAAAAACCATCATTATTTTTACTAGCAACAGCTGCTGGCCTGGCCTGGGCTCAGCAGCACCCGTTCTCCTCATTACATGTGGCTGGTAAACCCTTCAATCTGGAAAACATCAACCCCAAGACAGAGCTTTATTTTTTTCTTGTCAATAAAATGTCCTTTTTGCTTGCCTAACCCTCAAGCAGGGATGAGCAGAGCCTAAATTCAGCTCCTTGCTCCCCCAAACACCTCGGGGGAGGTTCTGCACCAACCTGAGGGGATGAAGATGGGGACAAGGTGGTCAACATCCTGGAGTTCAGGAGGAGCATCCAGAGGTGAGCCAGCCCAAAGAGCTCAGCTTGGACACCTGGAAGAGTTCCACACGAGTTTTCCATGGAGCAGCAACAGGGATTTGGGGTTCTAAACCCCTTGGCATTGCTGGGCAACTCCAAAAGAGGAACCAAGGATCCTTTCCCTGCTCTTTGGTGGCCTGAAGGTTTGCCAGGCCAGACACTTGGGCTTCCTCCTTTCAGCCTCAAGGCCTCTTTGTCTAATGTGACTTATTCAGAATTCCTCAAGCTGCTAATTTGACTCTTATGTAAATGAGGGGGGAGGCAAAGCCTGAAGGCAGCAAGGCATCGAGGGGATGATGGATGGCAGGAGGAAAGAAGGGAGCTCCACGAGACGAGAAAGGCGCTGGCTGCTGAAGAGGTTCCAGCAAAGAGAAAAATCTTGGGGGAATTCCCTGGAAATTCACAGAACCCTAGAATCTCATGTTAGAAGAGACCTCAGGGATCATCTGGTCCAACCCTTCTAATATTATTGTTTATCTGAGATGTCCCAGCACCCTGTAGAGCTGAGACTTCAAACTTTCCCAAGTGGGGGAATCCACCATTTCCCCTGGGAGACCATTCCAGTGTCTGACTGTCCTCAGGGGGAAAAATCTTCCTCTTGTGTCCAACTGGGATCTCCCCAGGAGCAACTTGTGCCCATTGCCCCTTGTCTTGTCCACGGGACTCCTTGTAAACAGGGAGTCATCTTTGTAGCCNCTCTCTGAGCCACTTCAGTGCTGGTATTCACCCACACAACCAGCACTTGCTTTCCATCTTAAACCTCTTGAATAAAAGGAGTTTACACTCCTGGTGCCTCCCTCAGCTGGCTGGCTGGCTGCAGTGTGTGTTTTGCAAGCCATGAAGGTGTCAGGAGAGGACAAGACTGAGCTTCCACAGGATGGTGATGCTGATACTTGGCTGCCATGAGGTGGGGAAGTGCTGAAAAGCAAAAAGCAGCTTTGAAAAAACCTGCCAGGAGCCCAGCAAGTCCAAGGAGACTTCAGCACTAATTTGTCCAACTGTAAAACCTCAGCTTAGGAGCCACAGATGTGGGCTGAGGTTTCCACATGTCACTGGTAATTTTTAACCTAATGGGTCTGGAGCCTCAAGGCAACATTTTCAGCTCTTTATTATTTCCTGGGCTTTTTTCCCCCCAGAAGGTTTGGCCCCGTGGATGTGAACACCTATGGGTGGCAGCTCTTTTTTTCTTGGCTACCTTGCAGAGACCCCCAACCCATGGGCTTTGTGCCATGGTGCTTCTAGGAAAAAAAAAAGGAGTTAGGAACTCAGGTGCTGAAGTAGGGGTGTTCTCAAGAGCTCCAAAGTTTTACTGATCCATCTTTAGACAGATGAAGAGGGAGAAAGGAACATGCAAAGTGCTAACTAAGATGCAACGAGGAGGCCTCAGGAAAACACAACTTCACCTCTCCAAAGTCCCTGCTCTCAGTTACAGAGAACACTCATGAGCAGGCACACAGAATTAGGGGTACTTGAGCTTTGGTTTCTAACCTGGAAGGCTGACAGATTTTGCTCTGGGCTGTTTGTCCTACCAGAGGAGAGGAAACAAAGATGTGAGATTTGTTACTGGAGGAAAGCCAAGTTGATTCCAGCTCCCTGAAAGAGCAGCATGTGTCAGGCAATGTGCTGAGCCAGCTAAGCACCATCTCTGCAAGGAAGGATCATCTGAAGAAAGTGGTTTCTTCTTTTATCTTCTCTTCCCTTTGTTCTTTTCCTCCAAATCTCTGTTTTTAGCCCCACCTACTTTCATCTGTCCTCGTCTAGTGGGAAGCTGGGTGAGCATGAGCTGAGACACAACCAGGTCTTCTCTTCCCCTGAGGGTGGTGACTCTTCAAACTGGGGAAACTGGGATGGGATCCCCCAGTGCTACCTCCCCAAAGCACTGCTTTGATGGGCACTGAGGTTTGCTTTGGGGCAGGCACCACTTGGGTCAGGAGCTGCTGATGCACAGGAGAAAAAAAGTGTCTCCAGTGCCCCAAAAAAAAACCTCAGGAAAGGTTTCTGCCCTGGAGCAAGAGAGTTGAAGGTGTGTGTGAACTCATGCTCCCTGTGAAACAGTGTTTTCCACCTAAATTCTCCACATATTGCTCAGCAGGAACATCATGGTGGCTCACCTATGCCTGGACATGCTCCTTGTGCCAGAAAAGGTTTTGTGTCTAAGTCAAACACCAGTCTCTGCTGTGTGGTACCAGTTGATGCCATTCCCAACTTTTCTTCACCTTTTAAACCCTCTTTTTTGTGTTCACTCCCCTACTGCCACCTGTCTCAACACGAGCCACCTACCAGCTCTAAGGTCCACCAAGCCACAATGGGGAACTTTGCCCAGAAATCCCATATTTAAGCCACAGAAAAAACCCATCACATTTTCAAATACACTTTGGTGAAGCCCCAGACTTTTAGGAAGTCACCTGAAGGGTCCATTCCTGCCCAGAGACACCTCTTAGTTTTTTCTCTAGCTCAGGGCAGCATCCTACCCCTCCCAATTTCCATTTACCAGCTGGGCTCCCTTTCCAGGGAGAAATTGTTCCTCATATCCAATCTAAACCTTCCCTGGCCAACAACTTGAGGCCATTCCCTCTCATCCTAATTCCTTGGAAAAAGACACCTATACCCACCTTGCTACAACCTGTTGGAAACTAAAAGCACAGGTAGAATGACAGCCAAGCTGAGTCCTGGATGTCCAAAGCCCACCTGGTACCTTTCCTGATGGGATGAGAGAGGAAATCAGAGCTGCCTCACTCCCCTCCACCCTCTGAGGATCATGGGGTTTAGTGGTTTCTTGAAAATCTTAGCTCAAGAAGAATTAAGCTGTCACCAACATAAAAAAACCCCCCAAAACCTGTTTCTTGTGGAAGCTGGAAAAACAAGGCTCAAAAATGAAGAAGCACACAAAACACACCAACTTGGGGATTTTGAAAAAGCCCCTGGGATTTCAAACAACTGGGGAGAAGAGACTGGGAAGTGATTAACTCTGAATGAAGAGACTTGAGGAGGGAAGAAGGGCTCAAATGCATCCAGAAGTGAGGAGGAACTGTGTCAGGAGACACCTCCACTGCTGCCAATGGGCTCCTGGTTGAGCTCAAGATGAATTAATTGTAGAATTTATTGTCCTATTTTTTTTGTCTAACTCTACTCCTTCTATATTTTCCCATAAGATCATCACAGAAAACCAGAAGGAACTCTTGCAAGGTAAAATTTTCAGTTTCTTTTTCAACTCGTGACAGTTGCTTCCCCCCTGGAAACCACTGAGCAATAAATCAGCATCAACAGAACCTTTTTTTTTTTTCAGGAAACTGGGGGTTTTTTTAATATAGTTTGAAAAAGTCTAAATCCTGACATCTAGAAAAATGAGAAACTAAGAGCACCAGCACCCAGGAAAGGCTCTGCCTCCACGAAGTCATTCAAATAAATTTGAGGGGGAAAAGAAAAGTGTGTGGATTTCTTCTGAGTGGCAAATTATTGTTAATAATGGCATTGATTCCTGGGAGGAATACATTTCAATCAGCAAAATTAACTGACATTCATTAAAAAAAAAATAAATAAAGTGTTTTCTGAACAGGCAAGACTTGGTTGTCCTAAAAGTCACAACCTCCCAGGCTCAGAGCTAGAGATCCAGGCAGGGGATGGGGGCTCAGCAGAAAGATTTTTTTTATTTTTTTTTTAATGTTCTCCTGAGATGAGGTTGCACTGGGGGTTTTCTTTGAAGAGCAGCAGCTGATGGCAGCAAAGCAAATTCCCCAGCTAACATTTCAAGGAAATGAGAAGTGTCTCAAGCCGTGCTGAAAAGCTCCTTCTGTCAGTCCCTAGCACGAGCAGATCCACTGAATTAATTCTGCAAAAAAAAAAAAAATAAATCCCCCTCTCCAGTAAATGCCCTGCAACTTTCTCAGGAGATGAAACCCTGCACATTTTTCTGTGGTGAGGAATTTCTGTCTGTCAGAAGCATGAATTTGCTGGGAGAGAGGGGGGGAGGGGAGTTAAAAAGCATCACAATGTTTCCTTAGGGAAAGCTTTTGCAGTTGGGTTTTCTAGAGAATATTTGGGCAATGAAAGGTTTTCCCTTCTCCATGGAGCAGGGACCTCACCAACCTCTCTCAGCTTGAAGAGTGGGATGATTTGATGGCATCTGGTGCTTTTGTTGCATTCCCATAATATCCATCTTCTGCAAACAGCCACAACCTGTTGGGTAAAACATGGCTCAGCACAGCTTGGGGACAAGAAGCTCCTGGCTCTCAAGTGGCCCTCTTGGTTCATGGTCTCACTGGGACCCTTTTTACCTTGGTGGTGTCCCTAGAAACCACCCCCAGGTATGGAATCATCAGATGGTTTGGGTGGGAAGGGACCTTTCAAGGCCATCCAAGGCCAGCCCCAGGGATATCTCCAACTGGATCAGGTTGTTCAGAGCCCCATCCCACCTGACCTGGAATGGTTCCAGGGATGGGGCATTGCTACCACCTTTCCCTTTAAGGTAAATGTGAGAAAATTATCTTCTAGCTCCTTTCTGTAAGAAAAACCCTAAAAATGGGCATGAAGCAGTTGGTATGGCACTTTGTTCCTTCAAGAGGGTAAGAACAGCCTTCCCAAGACACACCTTTGATGGGAAATGACTTAGTTTAGAGTTGCTAAAGCTGAGGATAACATCCTGCCTGGCAGAGCAGAAGGAGAGAGGTGGACAGGGTCCTGAGGAACAGCACGTCTCATTTTATTTATTTCATTTTCTCTTTTTTTTTTTTTTTTTCCTTGAAGTCTCATTCCAAGAATACTAGAACACTATTTGCTT
Organism: Florisuga fusca; assembly: GCA_038090715.1. Lineage (NCBI taxonomy): Eukaryota > Metazoa > Chordata > Aves > Apodiformes > Trochilidae > Florisuga > Florisuga fusca. Next base: position 497,955 of record JAAWXA010000050.1, read on the forward strand.
GTAGAAATATTTAGCTCAGGTTGGGACTGCCCTTCCTGAAGCTGACGTGGGAAAGAATCCCAGAATCAAAGAATCTATCTCAGAATCAAAGAATCCCAGGCAAAGAATCTCAGGGTGTCATCAGGTAGGAATAATGTGACCTCAGCTGGGAGCTGATGCCATCCCTGGGCAACCAAGCAGCCTGGCAGAGCAGCTCCTGGGGCCAGGTGATAAAGAAGTCCTTATCCCACCTTTTTCTGGAGAAGAATCCAACCTGAAAGCTGTTGCAGTGCCCCTGAGCAGGGTGAGATGAAAGCACTTTTGCTCCATGTAGACCCAGGGGGGGGGACCAGGAGCCCTGTAGCATCCCCCTGTGCTACTCAGCCCATGGTGGAGTCCTGGGGATTAGGGGAAAAAACATCTATTTGAGGGAAGGAGCTAATGGAGATGGAGAAAAATCACCTTCTTCCTCACAGCTTGAAGGATGTAGACACTCCTGTCTTCTGGGTTAGGTGGAGAAGGGTCCACCTGAAGAGCTAAGCAGCAGCTCTTGCTCAGATCTGTGTTACACCCCTCAAAGGACAGTGCTGAGCCTTGCTCAGTGCTTCCCTGACCAAGTTTTGATCACATTCTGTTGGGAAATGGGTCTGGAAGAGTTTTCCCAAGGCAAAGGAGCTCACCTGCTTCAGCCAAAACCCTTCTGGGTTCCTCTCTCCTTTTCTTTTGAAGAATTCCAGCAGTGTCCTTCCTGCCACGAGCTCTGTGGGTCAGGAGGGTGGCAAAGCCAGGGACAGGTGTCCTCAGGCAAATCCCAAACTTGGGGATCAAAAGGGGGTGAGGACTTCCCTGGTGGTAGCACAGAGGAGGCTGCACCTCCCCCTGTCCCTTCTGACATCTTTTTCCTACAGATAAATCTCAGCTTCTTTGGTTCTGGGATGTCTCAAGCACATCAGGAGGAAGAGAGAGAGAGTAATATAAAGCAGAAACACTTTTCAGACCTGGCAACCTCCTAGCCCATAATGAGAAACATTTTCTCTCTAACAGAAGACTTCCAGGGATAGAAGCATTAAGAAGTCACCTTCATGGTCAAACCAAAAATCCAGACAAATTATTGCAACCCAAGACAAGGATCACATAAATCTGTGAACTGGAAAGGGAGAGACAAGATGCATCTTCTTGGGAAACCAAAGGGGGTTAGCACTCCAGAAAAACCCTGGCTAAGCTGCTGGGGGCTTACCAGCCCTTCCAGTTCACCCCAGTACCACGTAGGGATGGGATCCTGGAGTCACCATCCTGGCCAAGCAGTGGAGCAGCTTGGAGAGAGCTGTGGCTGGAGCAGGAGGAGGAAACTTCCATCAAAGCAACCTCATGCCACAGCTAAAAATCCCCTGGGCCAATTGCTCCACAACACCCAAAGTCTCTTTGTCCCAGGTAGGAGTTTCAGGCTAAGAGTGGCAGGAGGTATGAGAAGCCCACAGAGCATTTAGAGGATTGGATTTCACCTGGCATGGCAGTGACTCAGGCTGCCAAGCACAGTTAAGTCATTTCCCACCCCCCCTTTTTTTTTTTTTCCCCTTCTCCTTCTTTCCCCTGCCCCATCTGCAGGAATTCCACGGGTGCAGAATTCCAGAGGCTGAATTAAGAATGGGCTTTTATGTGGCTTTAATCATCTCTCAGGATCTGCCAGGCCACAAACTTGAAACTCTTTCTGAATGTGACTCACTCCCCCGACCAACTTTCATTGGTTGACAAACTCTCCTGATTTCACTCTGGAAAAGTCCTTTTCCCATTGGAAGAGAGGAGCTGAGGTGTTACCTATGCTGCAATTGAAGTTCACTGACACCAAGTAACCCCAGATACTGGTACACATGAGTTTATGTTCTTTCATTCTGCCCTCCCCAGCAGAAACCCTCAGAGAAAAACTTCCCTCAAAAAGGGATTTTATTTTATTTTATTTTTTCTCCTTAAACACCCAAGGTTTGCCAGAGTGCAGTTAAAAGGATTTTGATGACAAGCCTCAAGCTGTTCTGAATCACTATTAGCCCTCACTTAAGGGCTGGTGTCTGACCTGGAGATAAATGCAGCCCCAGCTGGAGAGGAATGGATTTTAGAAATGTTTCTCTAGTCAAACAGGGGCTTTGCAAGTGATTTATAGAGAAGGAAGCTGATAGATCTGGGATGCTGCATGGTTCAGCAATTTCAGATGAGCTGGGGGGGGGATCCTGCAAGATTAAAATTGATTGAATTGCTGCATTGTACCAAAATCTCTCAAATTCCTGCTCTTCTGCTGGCTGGATAGAGGATCCCAGCTCAGTATTTTGCACACCTAAGTCAGGGAGCTCACAAACACCATCACATCTCCTTGCTCAGAAAAGGAGAAGTTTCCTGGTTATGAAGAGCCAGGGAATGTCCAGCTTGGCAGAAGTGTCAAATTCAAATCCCAGACATGGAAGATGGGCTCAGCTGCTAGAAAGGAAACTATTTATGGATGGGGGAGAAAGATAGAGGTGTGATTTTGACCTCATGAACAGCATCTGCTTTTCAAGTTCACCATGGCCATGAGCCTACAGGTACCACACTACCTAAAACATCTCCCACCAGGACCAGGGTTGCTCTTCAAGCAAGCTCCCAGGTCACCAGGGTCAAAGAAATCAGCCCCCCCAAACCCAGTTGGAGTTTCACAGCCCTTAAACTGCAGCCTTAGACAATTCAGAGCCAAGCAGCCACCCCAGAAATCAGGCAGTCAGAAATTTCTTCTCCAAGGGCTGGCAGAAGAGGACATCAGAAAAGCCTCACATCCCCCTGGCTTCTCCTCCCCAAAGTGAGCATGGGATCAGGAATTAAAGAACACCTTTGGAAGCTTGTATGGAACACAGCTGCTTGCTGACAGCCTACCAGGCTATGACATGAATGGTTCTTTTTTATAGATAACCACTTCTTTCCTCCCCCACTTCAATTTAATCCCAGCTTAGTAGAAAGCTGAAATATAAGCTGAGCTCTAAAGCACACTAAAATCTTACTTTAAAAAGCACAACTTTGGGTTTACATGCTTCTCAAAAGCCTTCAGCTTACTCAAGTTACCAATATATCTTTTTTCCCTGGAGCAAACAGCTTCATTGAGTGTTTTTCCTCCTTTTTTTCTGGGAGGAAGTTGGTACCGGGGGTCAAAGAGGAGTGGGAAGTCCCAAGGATGGATGGATAGATCACAGAATCACAGAAAGTGAGGGGCTGGAAAGGAATTGTAGGGATCATCCAGTCCAAACCCCTTGCCTGAGCAGGGTCACCTACAGCAGGTCACCCAGGAACAGATCCAGGTGGGTTTGGAAGCCTCCAGAGAAGGAGACTCCACAACCTCTCCGGGCAGCCTGGCCCAGGGCTCCCTCACCCTCACACTGAAAAAGTTTTTCCTTAGATTTACATGGAATCTCCTATGCTCCAGCTTGTACCCACTGCCTCTTGTCCTGGCATTGGGCATCACTCAGAGGATCCTGGCTCTGTTCTGGCTCTCTCCCTTTATGTATTTATGGACATTAATGAGCTCACCCCTCATTCTCCTCTTCTCCAAGCTGCAGAGCCCCAGCTCCCTCAGCCTTTCCTCACCAGGGAGATGTTCCAAACTTTTACATCATCCTGGAGGCTCTGCTCTGGACTCTTTCAAGCAGTTCCCTGTCCTTCTGGAACTGAGGGGCCTGATGGAGAAGGAAAAGCTCTCTCATCTCTAAATACCCACTTCAGACACACTACCTCACTCACAATACCCCCCAGCCTTACTCTGACCTAGGAAAGCTCACTCACATCCCCATTTTTCCCATGCTGGCTTTCCACAGGAGACTGGGCTTCCCAGGAAGCTGTGACCACATCAAGGTTGGCAAAGTCCAGCCCACCCTTGACCTCTTTTGCCAAAATTCATCCAACAAAGAGCCTTCAAAACCACACTGCGTGTCCCCTGATACCGGCGGAGCCAAATCACACACACACAAAGAGAGATTTTTTTTTTTTTTTTCCCCCCTACATACTCAATGAACTGGAGAAAATCCTGGATCACCACAAATTAGCAGACATCATGTTAAAAGATTAAAAAAAAAACCCAACAAATAAAGCTTAGATAGAAATAAAACCACTTATTTGCTCCTCGTGAGACTAAGGGCGGTTTCGGTGAGATCTTTGAGCTCCAAGTTTTTGGGAAGTCAAACGTGCCTGGAATTTGGGGGGATTGAAGTCATCTCTGTGTGGTCAGGAGTTGGGTGATTCTGGGAGACATCACTCTGCCCCATCCATCCCATGTTTTCAGAGCCTTGAAGCTGGCAGGCCCTGCTGAGTGGGAGATGCAGGAGGGAAGATATTAGAGGAGATGAAAAAAAAAAAACCTGACAGTAAGTGCCTGATCTCCAGCTGGCACATAAACCTCAAAAAAAACCCCCAAAAACCCACCCTAAACAGTGTTGGCCAATGCCAAGATCTGGATTCTCTGGATCCAGGCTGTGGCTTGGATTTGCTGCAATTGATTTGTGTGATCAGTTGTTCAATGAGCTGCATCAAGGAGAAGAAAATCTATCAGGAGATTTTATTTTCTGGAAAACCTGAAGCATTTAGATATCTCAGCTGAGGTCAGGCTCAAGGTTGCCTTTCCAGGGAGGTTGTGGAGCTTCCCAAGGAAATGTCCATGGCAGACTTTCCTAGAAGCTTGTTTCACTCATTGTCTTGTCAGATCATCTCTAGAAGATGTAAAGATATAAAGCAACATGACCAGTAGGTCAAGGGAGGGAATTTTACTCTTCTACTCCACTCTCAGGACATTCCACCTGCAGTGCTGGGTCCAGTTCTGGGGTCCCCAAGACCAGAAGGAGAAGGAGCTGTTGGAATGAGTCCAGAGGAGGTCCTGGAGATGCTGGGAGGGCTGGAGCAACTCTGGAGCCAGGCTGAGAGAGTTGGGGTTGTTCAGCCTGGAGAAGAGAAGGCTGCAGGGAGACCTTAGAGCACCTTCCAGTGCCTGAAGGTGGTTTCTAGGAAAGACTGGGACAAAGTCTTTTAGCAGAGCCTTTAGCCATAGGACAAGGGGTGATGGGGTTAAACTACAAGAGGGAAGATTCACAGGAGATAAAAGGAAGAATTATTTTACTCTGAGGGTGGGGAGACCCTGGCCCAGGTTGCCCAGAGAGGTGGGAGATGCCCCATCCCTGGAACCATTCCAGGTCAGGTGGGATGGGGCTCTGAGCAACCTGATCCAGTTGGAGATATCCCAGGGGTGGGACTGGATGGCCCTGAAAGGTCCTTTCCCACCCAAACCATTCAGTGATTCTATTTAAGGATGTTCAAAAAAGACAGAGAGGCTCAATCAGTGCTGGATGGGATCCAGAGCCCCATGTGCTGCATCACCACGAGGTCCAGCTGCTTGCCTGCCCCCTCACCCCAGATAACTGCAGGGATGGGGCGATGTGCCACAACAAAGGCCTCACTTTGGTTGGTTGGTTGGGTTTTTGGGTTGTTTTCTTTCTTTTTTTTTTTTTTAAGAGCAAATATCTTGACTAGAGATGGACTAGCATCTAGACTGAGAGGTGGACGTGCCAAAACATGCTGTGTGCTGGCCACTGCTCCCTGCTGAGCCTGCCAACCAGCTGCTCCAGCTGGCTGCTGGCTGAGATGAGAACTTCTCCCAGGTGCCAGGAGCAAATTTAGAAGCAAGGAGCAAGCTGGAAGTGAGATGTGCAGATGGTTTCTTTGTTAGGACAGCAGTAAGGACACATCTTCCAGCTCTGAGGCTGGGGACCTCAGGTCTCTCTGTTGATTCACACCACTCATCCTTTTTCCTAGGGAAAAAAACCCCAACCAACCTTGGCAAACTTTGATAGGATGGGAAGAGCCAAGCTCACCCCAGGCAGGAGCTGCTGGATGGGCCCCTTGATGTCCCCCTTGTTCTGTGACCCAAATGCTTATTTGATGTGGAGGATTCTTGGACATTTGGAGAATCACCACCTGCTCCAAGAGAACTTTGGTCCTTTTCCAGTTGTTATATTTGCAATAAATTTGAGCAAGCTCCTAAAAGCAAGGGAAAAAAATCCAGTTCCAGTGCAAGTTCAGCCCAGGAAGAAGCAAGAGTTGCATGAGGTTTAGCTGGAAGGTGCTCAGATCTCAGCCTGGGCTCACTGCCAGGCACAAAAAGCTTCCTGCAAAGCCAGTCTGGAGTTGGAGCTTTGTCATGGCCTGGACTGAGAATTCCCAGCTCTGAGGGAGCTGGGATTGTTCAGCCTGGAGAAGAGAAGACTCCATGGGGACCTCAGAGCTGCCTTCCTGTTCCTGAAGGGAACCTCCAGGAAGGCTGCAGAGGGACTTTTCAGAAGAGTGTCCAGCACTAGGAGAAGGGGAAAGGGTTTGAAAGTGAAGGAGAAGAGGTTCAGCCTGGCTCTGAGGAAGAAGTTCTTCAGCAGGAGGTGCTGAGACTCTGGAACAGATTGCCCAGAGAAGCTGTGGCTGCCCCCTCCCTGGAGGTGTTCAAGGCCAGGTTGGATGAGGCTTGGAGCATCCTTGTCTGGATGAGAGGTGTCCCTGCCCATGGCAGGGAGATGATTTCTGAGCTCCCTTCCAGCCTCACCCATTCTCTGATTTTCATAAATTGTGGAATTTCCTGCCCACAGACCATGCTCTGGGGATGAGAGGTGCAGATAGCATTGACTTTGAAAGGACTGAAGGAAAGAGGGAAGAGAAAGAAGAGTTTTAAACTGAAAGAGGAGAGATTTAGATGAGATATTAGGAGGAAATTCTTCACTCTGAGGTGGTGAGACACTGGCCCTGTGGCTGCCCCCTCCCTGGAGGTGTTCAAGGCCAGGTTGGATGAGGCTTGGAGCATCCTTGTCTGGATGAGAGGTGTCCCTGCCCATGGCAGGGAGCTTGGAGGAGATGAGCTCTGAGCTCCCTTCCAACCTCACCCATTCTCTGATTCTATGGAATGGCTCTGAAAAGGCTCCAGGAAGCCCCATGGACCTGGAGTGAGGTGGGATGGACAGCAAGGACCCAGAAGACAGCTCTAGGCAGCAGGTTGGGAAGGTTTAAAGCTTTAAAAGTTCAGGTCTGAACTCCATGTAAATCCCACCTGGGACACCTGAGCTTTCTGATGGATCCCACTCCAGAGAGAGACAACTCCTTTGGTTCTCTCAGTGCCTGGGCTGCTCTTTCCACCTCCAGTCCAAAGTCATTTCCTCACCTCAAGTGAGGACCAAGGTGCCTCAGTTTCCCCCCCTGCTCCAGGAGCCCTGGAGCACTTCTCCAGGAGTGCTTTGAAGTCTCTCAGTGAAACTATCACCACGTGTGAGACCTGAGTAGCACTGCAAGATAATTATAACCGTTTCCCTTGTGAAATGGGGCTTTTTTTTTTTCTTCTCCACCCAGAGCTTTCTCTGCTGGTTTGCAGGAGGTGGAGCCCAACCTCAGGCAGTCCTGCTCACCCCACTGCTGTTTCAGGCCACGTTTGTTGGGACTGGCACCACCCTCCTGCCCCATATCCCTTTGGGGAACCCAACACAAAGAGCGTGGGAAGCAGGGAGGGGACCAAACCCATTGATCTCCAGCCCTCCCAAAAATCCCATCCTGCTCCCTCCTTCTCCCTTGCCTCTGCCCCTTTGTAGTTGTGACCTCTCCCTGGCAAGGCCAAGCTTCTCCCTGATGGAATTTCAGAGCTGACCAGGGCACTGAATGGGGAATGAGCCAGAACACAAGAGTTCTTTGTTCCAATCCTGATTTGAATATATGGAAATGGGACAAGGTTGCTGTTCAAACTCGTGCAACCCAGCAGCAGGTATGGACTTTCCTGGAGTGGCAGAAGCCCAAGCCCATGTTTCTGCTTGAAACTGGAGCTGCATTCCTCCCTCCCAGCAGAGAAACCTGCCTGCCTAAGACCAAACAATCAGCTGTGACATTCTGCAGGGCAAGAATGCTCTTTATCCTCTCCAGGAGGCAGAGGGGTTTCATGCCATCTCTTCTTGCTGCCAGATTACTGTCACTCAAAAGGTTTGGGGCTCTCAAATGTGGCCCAGCACCCCATGGTGCAAGCTGGCAGGACCTCCAAACCTTCTTGCTCCTTGTTTTTTCCTGGTGTTCCCTTCTCCTTTAGTGTGGTGAGCCTGTCAATGGACTGGAAAGCTTCCGAAGAAGGCAGCAGTACTCACAGGACTCCATTATCTCCTCATGCTTTGGGGCACTGAGCTGATGTTTAGATACCTCCTGGTGCCTGAGGTGGGAGAAAAGGGTCAGAGATGCCTCATGCACTGCAGCTTTCCTACCACTGATAAAAAAAACCTTCTTTCAGACACTGGCTGCTACCATCAAGATTCATTCTGGGGCTTCAAAGCCCCAGGAGAAGGGAATTCAAAGCCCCTTTTTCACAGAACTGTCACCTGAAGCTGAGGAATTGTCCCATGGTTTGGTCAACTTGGTCAAGAAAGACAAAAATCAAGGTTTGCCTGAGGGACAGAGATGTAGGAAGGGAGCTCCAGAGGCTTTCCTGCCATAGGGTTTGAGGAACTAAGAGTCTATTCCAAGACTATCCCAGGAAACAGCTGATTGGAGTCATCCAAAGGAGAAGCAAGGTGGGATTTTGTTCTCCATGGCCCCTCTTGCACTGCAGATGGTTTTTTTTTTTGCCTTCTAGTAGCAAACAGTAGGGCTAAAAGGCAACAAAGAAAGCAAAGGAGAGAAAAAAGGAAGAGGAGGAGACTGAGGGGGTGGAAGATCAGAGGCTAAAGGGCACCCAGAGCCTTCTACAAAGCACTTGACTTTCTTTTTGATCTTTCTCCTTGATCAAGAGGATCCATCCCACTTTTGTAGAGGCCACTTTATGACTTCTGTTCTTGACTCAGAGCACCAGATATCTGCAGAGATCAGCTCTCACATCCAAACCTGAAGCAGGGTCATGTTTCCAAAGAGCTTGGTGTCTATTCTACCCTAAACCAAGGACATAAGAGGGCCCCAAAAAGCTGGGGCTTGCCTGCAGCTCTGTTTTCAGGGTGAAGGTAGAGGAGCAGCTTAGGACCCCTCTCCCTCCACCATGCCTTGAGTTTTTCAAGCAAATTGGCCAAAGAAGGAGTGATCTCAAGGAATTATCTCCAAGGGTTTGGTTTTTCTGCAAGATTTCTGAAAGTTTGTGTTGAGGAGAAAAGAGAAACCCCAGAAGTCTATCCACTCAGAGGAATAATCAATCTGTGAGTCCATATCCTCTGAAATATTGGAGAAACACAGATACCAGAGACCTCTTCACATGTATTGATGGATGGCAAATGAATCCCAGGAATTGCAGTCAGAGAGCACTGGCTGAGCTCTTTTTTGGGCTTCCTCCTCTTCTCATCATCAGAAGGTCTAAAAGTTTTGATCACTAAACCCCAGGTTATTTAAAAACAAACCTCTACAAGGTAAAGCTCTCCAGGGAAAGTGTAGGGTGCAGCCTTTTTCCCTGAGGAAAGGAAAGGAAAGGAAAGGAAAGGAAAAAGGAAAAAGGAAAAAGGAAAAAGGAAAAAGGAAAAAGGAAAAAGGAAAAAGGGAAAGGGAAAGGGAAAGGGAAAGGGAAAGGGAAAGGGAAAGGAAAAGGAAAAGGAAAAGGAAAAGGAAAAGGAAAAGGAAAAGGACCCACCCAGCACCCACAGTGATCTCAAGCCCTGAATTTAAACCAGGAAATCAGCTGTCATGGAGAAAGTCACCTCAGGATCTTCAGCCAGCAAAGAGGAGGGTTTACCTGATATAGTCTGGAGCTCCTCCACCACAAGCTCCAGCCATCCAACAATGCCTTTATGTGGGAATTTGCCTCCACTGGTCCCCAGTTGGCCCCAGGGGAGGAGGGGTGCCTGAGCAGGTTTGACTGGTGGAAGGTCTGCTGGGTGCAAGTTGTGGCCCATGCTGAAGCTTACTTCCCATTCCCTGCCAGCCCATAATACAATCAAGCCCCCCCAAAAAAAGACTTTGGCAAGGTCAAAACTTAGCTGAAAAAAGCCAAAAAGTCCAAAATTACAGCTAGCAAGCAGCTGGAGAGGGCCAGCCATGCAGGTGTATGATGGGGACTTGTCTCAGTTGGCCATGAGGTTCTCCCAAAGATTTTCAGAGGATTCCAACATTCCATCCATATTTACACACTGGTTGCCTGCTTTCCTACAGGAAGAGATCCCATTTCCAAGGACACGTGCAGTGGGTTAGAGGCAGCAGGGATTCAAGGGTTTAGATCCTGATCCTAAACCCCCCAAAAATGCTGTAAGCACCCCATTCTTTATTGCAACTCTGGTTCTGGTTGTCTCAAAGCACATCCTGAAATAAATGAGGTTCAGCTCTGCCCCAGTGCTAAAAGTTGGATCAGATGAGAAAAAGATAATGTCTTGGTACAAGTAGCAACCTCTTCCTTCCAGGATACTCCTGCAATGTGTAACTGTTCCAGCAGGGAGGAATCAGGGCTAATTTTCATCCCTGTATTATTCCCAGGCTCCTTTCTCTCTCTGGTTCACACCTTGGCAATGAAGACCCATCCATGGGATTATTCCTGTCAGTGAGCAAATGGGAAAGAGCTCTGTGTGCCTCTAGATTTCCAGAGTCACTTTCAGGGACTCAAAATAACTCCCTGTTTATTTGGGGTTGAGTTGGGGAGGCTCAGGTTTTAGCTCAGTTCTTTGGTGGTTGCTCTTAGAGCATCTCATTGAGACTGGAATAAGGTCACAAGCACAAGGGGGCTTTATATCCCTTCCCTCTGGCTGGAATACTCAAATCCTTCCCTTCCCCCCCCAAAAAAAAATAAATATCCTGGTTCTGGTGACACATAGCCAAGCACAAAGCATCTGGGATCAGCTCAGCTTTCTTGTCCTTATTCAAGACTCTTCTTCATGCCCCTCTTAGGAAAGGATCTGGGGGTTGCTGACTCACAAATAGGTTTTTATTTTAATTTTTTTGCCTCTGCAACACATCAATGAAACATCCAGGATACTCCTGCAATGTGTAACTGTTCCAGCAGGGAGGAATCAGGGCTAATTTTCATCCCTGTATTATTCCCAGGCTCCTTTCTCTCTCTGGTTCACACCTTGGCAATGAAGACCCATCCATGGGAGTATTCCTGTCAGTGAGCAAATGGGAAAGAGCTCTGTGTGCCTCTAGATTTCCAGAGTCACTTTCAGGGACTCAAAATAACTCCCTGTTTATTTGGGGTTGAGTTGGGGAGGCTCAGGTTTTAGCTCAGTTCTTTGGTGGCTGCTCTTAGAGCATCTCATTGAAACTGGAATAAGGTCACAAGCACAAGGGGGCTTTATATCCCTTCCCTCTGGCTGGAATACTCAAATCCTTCCCTTCCCCCCCCAAAAAAAAATAAATATCCTGGTTCTGGTGACACATAGCCAAGCACAAAGCATTTGGGATCAGCTCAGCTTTCTTGTCCTTATTCAAGACTCTTCTTCATGCCCCTCTTAGGAAAGGATCTGGGAGTTGCTGACTCACAGATAGGTTTTTTTTTAAATTTTTTTGCCTCTGCAATACATCAATGAAACATCACCCACTCCAGCTGTGCATTCAGCACCCCCTTGATGAAATTTGCCCTTGGCAGACTAAAAGTTGCAATGCTCCTGGCTAAGGGAGAGGAGGGCAATCCTGAAATGGATTTTGCTTCTCCCTGTTTCAGATGTTTTCCTCCTCTCTAGTCATCACTGTCTCTTTCATCTCCAAAGATTTTATCCTCATGGCCACAAGCCCAGTCATTGGCTTCTTGCTCTTGGGTGCAACTCACCCTTCCTTGGGTGTCAGTACCCAATTTTGCTCAATTTTCCTCTATCCCCCCAGTCTAAACCCCAATTTCTTAGCACTGGCTCAGACTTCCCCATAAATTTCTCCTGTTCCCATCAGCATTACACTCCTGGTGGAGGAGACATCAGAGGAAGGCAAAGCACAGGGATGAACATGGCAGTGAGACCAAAAAACTCTGCAGATTTCCTGTTGGATTATCTGGAAAAGCCAGGACTTAATTTTACCTTTGTGTTTTCCCATTTATTCCTGCTGAACACTCCCTGGGGTTTCCTGCCTTGGCAGAAGCTCCAACTGCTGGACACAAAAACCTCATTCCAAAGACACAAGAGAGTCACATGCCAGGAGGAGGGAGCTGCTCCTGGGTGTTTCCTGGGATCACAGCATCAAACAGGTTGCATTTGGATCATTCTAATCAAAACTAATCCTTCAAGAGTAATATTTAAAAAATAATAATAATTTCAACAAGCTAAGAACTTCATGAAAGTCACTTATTTTCCCATCAACAGAAATAATCAGAGCTCAGAAAGTATTTGAAGAACCTCCCCTTGACTAAATGGGACACTCAAGAAGTCACTTATCAGAGGCCACACATCTTTGTAAGGACTTGAATATATGTTATTTTTAAACAAAACAAAAAACCTTGGACTCTTCAAACATATTTCTTGGACCTACTGGGTGCTTTAAAGAAATCACACTAACCCAATGACTTACTTAAGAACTGGAAAGCTTTTTGGAGGAAGGGAGAATGCATTTTTGGAAAGTCTGCTCCATCTTTCTGAACCTACTGAGAGAAGGTTTGTGCCACCAGATCTGCCACTTCCACAAAGAGATGCAGAAGGCTAAAAAAGTTGGGACTGTAACTCCATCTATCTACTTCACACATACAAAGTGCCTCATTTTAAACAGAGAACAGAGCTGGGTATTTTTTTTTGCAACCTCTTGCTGTCACATCTTAATTATTTATTCTCCCACTAAAGCAGAAATCTCTTGCTTCTTGATTTCTTGAAACAAGGAGACTCCAGAGCTCTGTGCCAAGTTTGGACTTGAATTTCCAGAAGCACAACGTGTTATTTACATTGCCAGTTGCAACACTTTTCTCTGTGTAAAAGCTCCCTTAGATTTCACCAATAGTTGCCCTTTTTTTTTTTTTTTTTTGAATAAACAGTTGCTGAAGGCAAGAATAACACTTCAGGGCAGAAAAATACCCCAGCTGCTCTTAGAGCTGAAGGCTAAATACAGATACCAGCCTCACTGCTGGCTTAAGTTGATAAACTCACTGGAATTTTATGATGCAACCTCAAAATTTCTTTTTTTTTTTTTTTTTTTTCCAGGAGGAATGGGTTTCTTAGCCTTCAGCTTGTAGAAAATGCACCACTTGCTGCTGTTCATTTACCCTGCAGGAGGTCTTCGAACTTTCTGAGATGGTTGGGTGGGAGAATTGGCCAAAAGTGAGTTGTAACCCCAAAATCAAACCCCACAGATCACACACTGCCACCTGCTCCTACTCACCATCTACCCATCCCATCTTGGAAGACCTTATCCCTGGAAATTCCTCCTGAAGCCTGCAAACATCCAGCCTGGTTTTCCTTTGAGCAAGGCACTCAATGGGAGACTCCATGTGATTGCTGAATTAAGTTCAGCAATTAAGAATTGAGAGTTGAGATCCCACATTTTAAATGTTTTAAAATGTTTTAAATGTTTTAAAATGTTTTAAATGTTTTAAAAGCAAACCAAGAGCTTGCAGGGAACTAACCCCCAGCTGAATAAGAGGTAGAACAAAAATGAAATGAATCCTGGAACATACAACTTTATAAAAATAAGACACACCATTTCCAGAAATGAAAAAAAAATATCATTTTAACCTGAGAATTTCCACATTTCTAAAACACAAAGCTCTCCCCTCTGTAAGGGGAAAGGAGGAGCATCCAGCAGACATTAGCATCCCTAAGATGCAAGTGGAAAATGCAGAGGAAAGGATTCATTTCCCCTAAAATAAAGCTGCCTAAAAATTCAAGTGGCTGATAGCCATCTTGGCTTCTCTTGAAACACAGATTAAAACAGCTGCTATGTGCTATCTTTCCTTGCCTCTCTCCCCAGAGGCTGGAGAAAGCATTTGAGCACCAAACTTAAATAAAGGGTTGAAATGAAACCAGAGGTATCCACCATCAGCACAACTCCTGGCCTGCAGCCAAAGAGCTGGAGTCCATGGAATGAAAACCATGTCATTTTGGAAGGGTGGTTTTAGTCCTCTGCTGCTGCCCAGAGGTTTGGGGAGGTCAAGGTGACTCCAGAGCAATTTGCTGGGAGCATCCTCAGCATCTTCCAGGAGAGCACAGAATTGTCATGGGTGGAGAAGAGCTCTAAGATCACCACATCCAACTGTCAACATCCCCAAAAATAAGTAAAATATGTGTATCAATATCTGTATCACCCACTGGCACATGTCCTGCAGTGCCTCATCCACGTGGGTTTGAAATCCCTCCAGGGCTGGGGACTCCACCACCTCCCTGGGCAGCCCATCCCTACACCTGACTGCTCTCTCAGGCAGGAAATTCATCCTCAGATCTGGGCTAAACCTCCCCTGGTGCAACTTCAGCCCATTTCCTCTGCTCCTGCCATTGTGCACTTGAGAGAAGAGCCCAGCACCCACCTCCCTACAACCTCCCTGAAGGGAGTTGTGGAAAGCAATAAGCAGGGTCTGTTTGCTTTGCTTGGAAAGGAAAAGCCACCATGGAAGCAAGCAAGGTGCTTGCACTCTCTGCTGAGATTATTCCCATTTTTCCACCAGGGGTGGAGACAGACAAAAGATTTGACTTTAGCTGTGAGCTCCAGCCTGAAAGCATCTTTCCTCACTGTACCAGACATTCAAGCAGACCAAAACCAAGACAACAGAGCCTGGCCAGGCCAGCTTCTCCTCCACCCTGCAAGACCCCCATGCTTTGAGTCTCCTGAGGCAGAGGATGTCCCACTCATGTCACCCCAAAACAACAGTGAGGTGGTGGAGGTGTGTGCAGGGTCTGAGCAGCAGGATGAGCTCCCAGCTGCTGGAAAAGTTTTCCTGGATGAGGAAGCATGACCAGGAGATGTTCAGAGATCTAAGGGGGGGCTGCAGGGTTAACACCTGGGAAGGAGAAGTCCTGGGGAGGAACTCCCATTTGGATTTCTGGAGCTTTGCACTGCAAAACCCAAACCTGAAAGGTGGGAGGGTTTTGCTCTTTGTGGGTCACATATTGAGCACCCAGCCACCAGGAGAAGGTGAGGAGGGAGGGGAAGAAGCTCATCTGCCTGGTGGTTTTTTGAAACAGCAGCTGCTGGGTTTTCCAGGCACGCTGCCAGCTCCACACAAGCTGCTGTTTTATTTTATTTTATTTTATTTATTTTCTTTTTCCCCCCCCACACACACTTTACATTGAGAAACAAAACTTAGATGCAAAACGTTGTCCCTGCTGAAATGTGGCAAGAGCCCGGGCTGGCTGCTGGTGACTGTTGCTATTCATCTGACTAAGCAGCGTTTGACATTTGGGTTTTGGTGGGTCTCAAGTTTCCTTCTAGTCAGATATGGGCTGACTCGGCAGCAGCCAATCTGGGTCGGAGGCTGCAAATGATGCCGGGAGGGAGGAGAGGCCCGGGCTGAACACATCCCAAACGCCAGAAGGAGCAGCCCCAGCGAGCCTGACCTCAGCTGCACCAGATGCTCACTCCTCCTGCACCTTCTGGGGATGCTTGTTTGCATTTTCTCGGTGGTTTCTACCTGTTTGGTTTGGGTGTTGTTGTTTTTTTTTTTGTTTGTTTTGCTTTTCTTAAACTTAGGTGAGTTTTGTTTCCTGTCACTGCAGGGTTTATCTCCTGGTGTAATCAGAGGCAGGTGGAAGCTGTTTTACAAGACCTACCTTGAGTTTCCCAACCCAGGTTGAGCTGGGTCCTTTCTGCAAGCCAGCGTTTCAGGAGGAACCCTGCTGAGACTGAAATCAAAGTGACAGGCTTGCTGCTGTCACAGGCAGCCTGAGCTGCACCCACAACCCAGACATGTCTTGCCTGGATGGAGAAAATCCAAGTCAGGCAGCAATACCACAGTCCAGTTTTTTAGGAGGTGTAAGCCACAATTAAAAGAGGAAAAAAAAAAAAATCCCCCTTGGTGGATGTGGTGGTGCTCAAGCAGAGGGAGGCAGCTGGAAGGAGCTGGCTGCAGGTTGTTTTCCTTCCAGGCTTAAAGATTTAGGTATGGTTTAAGAGAGAAGCTTTTTAGGGCTGAGAAGATCAATATAATCCTTTCAGCTTCATATTTCACAGAAATCGTGGAAATAAAAATAAAAAAAAATTAAAAAAAGGGGGTTGGAAGGGACCTCAAAAGATCACACAGTCCAAACCCCCTGCCTGAACAGGGTCACCTACAGCAGGTCACCCAGAACAGATCCAGGTGGGTTTGGAAGCCTCCAGAGAAGGAGACTCCACAACCTCTCTGGGCAGCCTGGCCCAGGGCTCCCTCACCCTCACACTGAAAAAGTTTTTCCTTAGATTTACATGGAATCTCCTATGCTGCAGCTTGTACCCACTGCCTCTTGTCGTGTCATTGAGCATCACTCAGAGGATCCTGGCTCCATCCTCCTGGCTCTCTCCTTTTATGTATTTATGGACATTACTGAGCTCACCCCTCATTCTCCTCTTCTCCAAGCTGCAGAGCCCCAGCTCCCTCAGCCTTTCCTCACCAAGAGATGTTCCACTCCCTTCATCATCTTTATGTCTCTGCTCTGGACTCTTTCCAGCAGTTCCCTGTCCTTCTGGAACTCAGAGCCCAGCACTGGACACAATATTCCAGATGTGGCCTCACCAGGGCAGAGTAGAGGGAGAGGAGAACCTCTCCTGACCTACTGACCCCCCTTCTAATGCACCCCAGGTGCCATTGGGCTTCTTGGCCACCAGGGCACATGGTTGGCTCATGGTCATCCTTCCATCCACCAGCACCTCCAGGTCCCTTTCCCCTTCCCTTCTCTCCCAACAGCTCAGTTCCCAACCTACACTGGTTCTTGGGGTTGTTTTCTTCCCAGATGCAAGACTTCTAGACACTTCTCCATCTCTGGCTGCACCCCCAGGTTTCCTTCTTTACCAGCCCCTCAGATTTTGCATTAAGCACAAGGGAGGACTACCAGGGAGGAAGTGCAACATCAATCACCTGAGCACTAAAATAAATACTCTTAGAAAAGTCATTACAAGTGTTACCAGTTCCCAATTCCAGCACTAAAATCCTCAATCAATGGAAACCAGATTTGTACAAGACAGTTTCTCAACGGGTAAAACTCCTTTCTCACTTTATTTTGGCACCAGACTCTTGCAATATTACCACATGGGCTCCTAACAAATCCCTCCAGACCTGCTTGTCACCCTCACTGCCACTTCTTGAGACAAGACACCTCCCCCCTCCCCCCCAATGAGTGGAAATGAAATTTGCAGAATTGGTTGCATAACTCGTGCAAAATAAGTCAGTCCCTGATGAACATCCCTCAGCCATCCAGCCTGCAGAAGAAGACCTCCTGCCAGCTGATAAATAAAGGAGGTGTAGGTGGTGCCAGAGCAGGTCTAACCAGTGGGCAGTACCTTTCAGAGAGCTTCTGGCTCAGCAAGCCCAAAGCCCAAATAAACAATGGGACACATCACTTCTCCCAGGACACCCTCTGGAAAGCCCAAGTGCAGGACAGCAGAGCAACAGGGGATGGGCCATTTGGAGGGGGGGCACACTCATGGTTTTAAGCACAGAGGTCAAACCCAGGAGAGGGGACCCACTTTACACCCCAGATTGAGCCCAACTCCTGCAGGTTTGCTCCTAAAGAGCAAATGCCAAAAAAAAATCCTAAAGATTTGTCTTGAGTTTTTTCTCCACAGGTGAGAGGGGATGACCACAAACCCAGCTCTGAGTACTGCCAGGGGTGGAAATGTGTATCTCACAAGTAAGGGAAGAGTAAACCTTTCTGTCCCCAGCCTCCAGACAGGCTACAAGCTTGAGTACTCATGGAGTTTCTTGTCCCCCAAGGAAATGAGCAGGTTTAACCCTAGCCCAGAGGGTGGGCTGGAAGGGCTTCCCATCCTGCAAGCAATCCACCTCAGACACCTCCAAGGAAGGTGACAGGCTGCCCAATTATTTAAACTGTCCTTTAAAAATCATACATGATTTTCCTTATTCTAGCACTAACCTGCACTCCTACCACGTTCCCTGAGGCTTGAAGCTGGGGGAGTTCTGCCACCTTTAAGCAACTACACTCCTGCTTCTGCATAACTCCTACCATCCAGACGTTGAGACCTGAAAGAGGGAGCAGAGGGATCTCCTTTACTTGGAGAACTTGGAGAACAACACCAAGAAGGCTGCAAAAAAACCCCAGTGATGCCTATCAAACTATCTTATACACACATTCAACAAGCAGCTCCATAAATCACATCAAACTTTTGAAGAAATAGAGTCAGCATCACCAGAATATTATTTTCCTTGAGAAAAGTTTTTCCATCACCAACTTTCCCAGCCATAAAGGGGCAGGGGGAGCTCCAGTTTTTCCAGCAGTTGAACAAATAGCTTGATAAACTTCATACTGAGGGTGCTTCAAGGGTTTGAATTCTCCCAAATACACACTTCAAACAGCTGACAGTCACTTCAAAACCCCCCAGAGGGACCCCAGTGCCAAGCTAACAAATCCTCAACCTCTATGAAGAAATCAAAACTTCCCTCAGGACAATCAACAAGCTGCCCAAATGCTTTTGCTCAGCAGCTGCTGAGCACACTCATTTCTTCATCAGGCTTTGGAAACACTTTGGAACACACCAACGTCACCTTCTCTTACCTCACCCAGGGTTCAGACTGCCTGGCTCATCCAGTAGCAGTGCTACACCAAGGAGGAGGGCTCAAGGACCACCTCAAGCTGATTCAAGCAGTTGCACAAAGGAATGAGGCCCTGTTTGTGCTCTGAAATCTGCATGGCAATAACCATGGCCTCATTTTTTGGCAGCTGAGGATCCCTGAGCTTTAAATATCTCCTTTGGTGACCTGGAAGCCACTATCACAAGCAGATCAGGAGCTGTTTCAGCTGGTGATGCTTCAAGTTGAAGGTCAGGTGTTGAATCACCCCGTGGAGCTCTCCCCCTGCAACCTGGGCTTGGCCAATGTCCACAGGAGACAACAACTGCTTGGGTTGACATGGGGAAAAGAGCTGCCTAGTGAGCCAGGTGTCAGGATGAGCTTGAGGGAAATGAGATCAGGGCCACCCATTTGCAAATCAGGTTCATTATTTTAAACATGCCAGGTCCTGACATCTGTTTCATGCAGAGTGCCTTGTATCAGGCAGCTGTAGTGGCACTGTCAGAGGTATAAAATACTTCAACCAACTGTTTCACAGAGTAATTCCAGGATTTTCATGGACTTCACAGCAATATCATTTTCTACTGCTCAATTTTTAGCCAAGAGTTCACCTAACACCTCTGCTCCTCAATCCTATCCAGGGCTTGACCTGCAAACTGACTTCATCCCAAGCTTTCTGCAAGGAGAAATGCTCAGGGAAGTGGTGGGAGAAAAGAAGGGGGAAAATTTGGGAATCCAGCCTTTGGGTGCCCATGCTGGGCTCTGCAGTTTTGCATTTTGCTTCCAAGTATCCCCTTATTTTTGTCCTTTTTTTTTTATGCAGCATGTTCTGGAGGTCTGTGGATGGGAAAGAGGGAAGAATTCCAACCTGCAACATCAAAGTCAATCAGAGAAGCTCCTGAGACCTAAAAATCTTCTTCCTGTTGGCAGCCTTTGAGGAGCAGGCTGAGGTAGGAAGCTCCTGGAGAGGCCCTTTCCAGCTGTGGCACAGCTGGCTATCACTCTCAGCTACCTCCAGTAAGTTCTTTAGCACAAGGTCACCTTGTACTGGAACCTTAGGAAGAAGGTCCTGGAGGAACTTGTGCTCTGCAGGCTGGTAAGGGAGAAAGAGCTCCTGAAGTGAAAAAGCAGGATTTGGGGTTCCTGATCTCCAGGATGTAAAGCTATAGGTTGAGAGGCCAGAGACAGGACATCCTGAGCCTTGTGCAGAGCACCAGAA
Organism: Florisuga fusca; assembly: GCA_038090715.1. Classification (NCBI taxonomy): domain Eukaryota; kingdom Metazoa; phylum Chordata; class Aves; order Apodiformes; family Trochilidae; genus Florisuga; species Florisuga fusca. The sequence goes on from JAAWXA010000050.1 coordinate 517,745, forward strand.
TCTCACTTTTTTTTTTTTTTTTTTTTTTTTTTTTTAACACTGGTGTTTGTGGAGGATGGTGGTTTTTTTTGGTGTTCCACACCTACCAGAGGGAGTTTTGGGTTCATAGCCATGCTTGCCCTTTCCCTCAACCTACTCAATCCACTCCATACCCTAACACCATCCTCAGACTACTCCATACTCCTTTACTACCTTCCCCTGAACCTGAAGCAGTTGAAGACTGACTTGCCCCAAGCAGCCAAGTTCTGCTTTCTGTTCACCACAACCTTAACATGCTTTTCTCCAAATGAGCCAAATTGTTCCTCTTCTACCAACTGTAGGTTTGCTGAACCTGAGAGATTTATTATTTAAATTCCTGGATTCTACTGAGTAGAATTTTTCTTAGAAAGGGCAAAATTTTAGAGTTTTGTGGAGGTGAGAAACTTCAGCCCTGCCACTGTGGGGAAAAAAACCTCCTGCAAATGAGTTTAAAAGATCAATTCAAGGATCTGAGGTCCAGTAAATACAACTTTCAGTGCTCTGCCATCTCCTAAGTCCTCTCCTCTGTCTTAATTACATCATCATCTGCTTCACACTCTTCCTACATTTTGCAAATCCTTCCTCACCACCTGCATGTTAACACAGCAGAGGGGAAAAGCATGGGAGTGTAAAATATCCTTACAAAACTCCCAATGATTTTATCATGGAGACTTTAGATGAGAGGATTTTTTTTTTTTATAAAGAGGTATTAAGATTTTTGTTGGTTTTTTTTTTCTCCCTGGCAAGAATTCATGGTCTAGAGGAAATCTGTGGAACAGAAGCCATCCACTCAACCCTGAAGAAAGATGTTTGGGTACAGCACCACAAGGAACTTGCAGAAGCATCTTTTACAGAAGAAGCTGTGAAAATCCTACTCTCCAGCTTAGTGTGAAGAGCTCTCAAAGTGAAATTCCTTGGGTAAGTTTTCCTCCCTGTTGCAGTTTTTTTTCCAAGCTCCATCAACTGATTAGGTAGCCATGGGAAGGATAAATGTTTCCCACAGGTCATCAGGCAGCACCACAGGAACCTTTCCCCTCATCCTCATCACATTTTATAAGTTTTGGGTCAGAGAAGTAAAAAAAATACACCAAAAAACCCTCAAAAATCAGAAGTGGCTTGGGGCTAATGCAGAGGATTTAGGTACCACAGTCTCTCCCTGTCTCCAACAGAAGCCTTAAGGAACTTCAGAAATATTCCCTTTCTTATCCTAAATCACCTGCCAGGAGAAAACACTCAGCCAGTATAAAACTCACCCCAGCAATCACACAGGTTTAACTGGTGCTCCAATCTACCTGACATTTTCCATGGAAATGTCACCAACAATCAGCAAAACCCTCCCCAGCACCACTCCTTGGAGCTGCTTTCAAAAGAGGGAAACTGCAGCCCTGCTACTAAACCCTGAGCTTCTGAACTCTCAGAAGGATTCATTTCCCCTCTGCTGCTCCCCCAATCCCTGGGCAGCATCCAGCCAGACAGAGCCCTGCCCAGCTAAAGAGATGGAAAATAGCTGGATTTACAGATTGAGGGGGAGCTTCTTAAAAATACTCTCACAACAAAGTGAGGTTGGCCTGAAATTGTGTGCTTTAGGACCTTCAAGATGGAATTTGTTTTTCAGAGGATGCTACACAACATCCTACCTCAATTATTTGAAGCATAACAGAACTGCTTAGACAGAATCCTGAAATGAAAGCACCAGGCAAGCCCATCTCCAGTGAGTTTCTGTACCACTTGCTTAGGATTAATAGCTTTTTTTTTTTTTTTTCTGGACAAAGAAATCATACAATGTGTTCTTCATTCCTTGCACCTCTGCAAAACCCGCAGAAAGAGAAACTGAAATTTTGGTATGCTTCAGTTTCAAGGTGAAAATAAGCTGCACTTTGGAGAAAAACTCGGCCACAAACGCCTTTGTAGCACGGGTGGGAGCTGCAGGGTGCTCAGACCGCACCACCTACTGGTAGGAAGTTGCATCTACACTTAGGAGTAAACGCCTCACAGCTTTACAAGGGGCATGGGGTGCTTTCCACGAGGCCTGGCTTTCTGCATGCATTTCAAGAAAGAGAAAAATCAACATTTTCATTGTTCTGGAGAATAGAGCCTGCTCCCAGGAAACTAAGGGGTACAGCTGAGCTTAAAAAAGAAGCATGCACTGGTACCATCAATGTATGTAATTATCCCACTAAAATCTCTCACAGTTCTTTTGGATCCCCTCCTCCTTCTAAGACACTATTAAATTCTTGAAATCCAGTAAGATGTCCCAATTTCCCAAAGGCAAAAACACAGTTCTGTCATTGTGGTAGCTGGGAAAGTGGAGAAAATACTCTGGAATTACCTCCAAGGATCAGGTATTGCTGCTATTAATCTGGAGTAAATGATTTGACTCACTGGTAAAGACAGGCTCAGAGCACCCCTATATATTGTGGGAGATGATTGGCTCAGGAATCAAATGTCAATGCTTGTGGTCATCTTGAATAATAATTTGGTGAGAAAAAAAACCAAAACAGTATTTTGATGCACAGCAAACTGTTGGGTAGAAACCTGAAGAAGGGATTGCATTCTCCCTGACCAAACCCACCCTGGCATCCTTCAGAGGGAGAGTTCAGACCACCCCAGGCCTTGCAACCTGAGACTGCAGGCAGGCAAAAGGAAAGGCATCCAATTTCCTCCCCAAACATGAGGGGGTTTTTCCCCCTAAAAGCAGACACCACACTTTAAGAAGCTGTGGAAGAAGTTGTCTTTGAAATGCTAATCCGTGAGGTTCCAGCAACTTCATGGGAAAGGATTCCAGTGGTTCAAGTTGAGTGTGCTGAAGCCCCTCAGCAGAGACTCTGATAGGAGATGAAGAGGCTAAAAATGGAGAGGTGTTGGAATAAGCAGTTGGCTCCCACATGGGGAAGTTATGAACAGGATCTACAGTCAGCTGGTAACACATTCAGAAGGTAGCTGGAAAATGAGGTGACCATCAGGAGGGCTGTTGCAGAAAATACATCATTATCCAGGGTGAGCAAATTGAATTCTCCAGTTGGTGGGTCTCAAAAAACTGAGTGGTAAAAGGGGGAAGTGAAACAATATGTGTAAAATAAAGTACACAAAGGGGATTATTCTTTATTGTGCCCACTCAGGGATGAGATCTGAAAGAACTGTTACTACCCAGGGAGGAGATCTTGTGAAAACTGCAGCCAGTTCTCTGAAAATAAAAGTTCAGTGATTATCCCCAGTCAAGAGGGAATTAGTTGCTGGTTGCTATGGAAGGAACTAAGACCAGAAAACATCCTGCTTTATAAAATCCATGTGGTGTCTTGAACAGGGACACCTCAGTAACCCTAGCTTTGTAAGATAAGAGTAAAAAGAAAAAAAATAAAGTGTTAAAAGATCTGGCTTGCTGCCTGAGCTGGTTTTTAAAATTCATATAAATAGTGCTAAGGATTTCCCCAGTCTTTAAAAGACCATTTCTCCATACAAAGCCCAGGAAGGGTGATCAGACTCCCAACTGTTACCCATCAGTTGCAACACTTGACTTGAATTTCTTGCCAGGCTGGCTTGTCAGGGCTTGAATAACCTCCCCTCTTTCACAACCCTCCCAGCTGGGGCCAGCAGCAAGAAACTGAAGAGAAACAATGTTTTGAGAGAGGACACCAGGATGAGAAAGAGGAAAGGCTGAAGCCTTTGCTACTATTTCAGTTTCAGTAGCACAGTACCTGCTCTGCCTGACATGGCATCTGTCCAACTAACTGAGTAGCTAAGGTGGATCTCTAGGTCAAGCTGCAAGTTGTTCTGGATGGTGCAGCCAGGCTGGAGGACGTCAGCAAGCAGGGTCAAGACAGCTCTTCTTTCACCCAGATGTCATCCACATCACTCCAAAGGGTTCAGAACTTGACCTCCACTGCCTGTGAGGGGCAAGACAACTCGCTCAGGTTCCTCACTAAGAAGAAGAGATCCAGGAGGTAGAGATGATGCCACAGAGGGAGGTAAGGAATGAGCTGCTGGGTGCACAGCCAAGTGGTCAGATGCAACCATCCCCCTTTTCCTCAGAAGGCTGGTGAGTTTGCTAGAGTTCTCTAGAAACTACCTACTAAACACCAAGTTTACTCACAATCTCTCCAAAACCAACCACAAAACTTTTACCAGAAGTAGCAAAATCCTCCCGGGGAGTTGCTTTTGAAATAAACAAACAAACAAAGGAACACCAAGCCCTTTTTTTTTTTATGGTGTTTTCTTTTTTCTGTTACATTTATTGTTCTTTGGGGAGGCACAGTGGCAAAATCAGCTTTTGCTGGGTTTGCTTTTCCCTTGCAAAAGTGCAGGGTACAGGATATAACCATCAATCTACCATCAGTATAGACTTCAGAAGATCTCCAATTAAATTTTCACATTTCCTGATGAGAAAAGAGGCACACGTGCCAGACAGCAGCAGCTGGAAGAAGAAGAATTGAAGCAATATTTGCTTAAAAAGCTCCACTGGCTGCTGTTTTAAGGCAGGTTTGGTGAAAGTTTGACAGGCAATTGGCTCAGGAAACGAGAATTTTTTCCCTCCAGAAAGACATGAACCTTGATTGCAAAGAGGCTTCTAGAAAACACTTCATCAGGGTGAAATTCTACTGCTTGTTCCACTTCCACTGGGAATTTTTTTTTTGTGTGTGTGTGTGTGTTCAGAACTCAAGACTTCTCAGCTATTCTTTTACCTTGCAGGAATGGCACAAAATGTAGTGATGCTTTATTGTCACAAAAGGCAGAAGTTTGCTCAGGGAATTGGTGAGCTGGGCAAGAGGACAGGTCTCCAGAACCTCTCAGGCTGTGTTCTCAATGAGCAGAGCAATTCCCTGGCCACCACCAATGCAAGCTGAGCCAACAGCGTACTTCCCGCCGCGCCGCCTGTCCAGGGAAAGGAAAAAAAGAGCAAAAATTATTGAGATTCAGGAAACCACAGGGGCTGTTGTCTTGATTTTTAGAAAAGAAAACAGCTAGCAAGGCAGTTCTTCTACAGATGACCCCCTTTTGGAATGTGTGTGGTGGTCTTTTTTTCTAGACAAGGATGACGAAGCCTCAACTGAAATATTTCTGTCAGATAAAAGAAGGAGCTGGAGGTCTGAGCCTTATCTAAAAGATGGTTTGTGACATTGTTCTCGGGCACAGAAATTTAGCAAGGAATGACATTATGGGATGTTTGTGGTTTCAGCACGTAATAGAAATGATATATAAGTAAAGCAGCATTTTCTTGCCAAGGTTGTTTTGAAAAGCTGAGCTTCCTACAGCCACACTCCAAGAAATAATTTTCTACACGGGCTGAGACTTTGTGGTTGGAACTCTAACCCAGTGTTGCAAGTACAAGAAGAAGGATAGGGTGATCTCTGCCCTAAGGGGAAGGGGGGGAAAGGAAAACAGAGATAAAAATAATGCTAAGTAAGCCAAAAGAGTCAAAATTACTGCAAAGTGGACTATATTATCTTTAGAGCCCCCTTCCAACTCTGATAATTCTGTGACTCTGTAAAGGTGATGACAAAGCCTGTTCAATATGCCCTGGGAAATAAAAACCAGGACTTTGCTCCCAGGCCATTTCCATAAAGGAAACCTTCTCACTGGCCACTGCAGGTTTGGATCAGCTGGAAAGGAAGGTAAAAATCCTGTAATGACAACAGAAATGAGTGAGAGGCAGGGTCTGCAGGAGAGCACAGAGGTAACAGACGTGCACAGAAAGCCACACACTTCATCACAGGGAGTTTTCAGTTAGCAGAGTGGAAGAAGCGAGTCATAGAAGATCTGGATTAACATTTTGGAAAGGTAAATGCATCAGAATTGAGTTCATGGCCACTTAGGTACCTTAATTCATGGACCAGGTGAGCTGTGATCCGTGATCCTGATGCACCCAAAGGGTGACCGACAGCGATGGCCCCACCGTTGATGTTGGTTTTTTCTGGGTCAAGACCCAAAACTTTTTCCACGGCGAGATACTGAGGTGCAAATGCCTCGTTCACCTACAGCAGGAGAGGAACAGCCCCAGTCAGGAACAACCCCCACCAGGAGGAGGACAGGGAGCAGCTCAAGGGAGGGGATTCTGCCCCTCTGCTCTGCTGAGACCCCACCTGCAGTGCTGGGGCCAGTTCTGGAGTCCCCAACAGCAGAAGGACACAGAGCTCCTGGAAGGTGTCCAGAGGAGAGGCACTCAAATGCTCAGAGGGCTGAGCACCTCCCTGGGAAGCCAGGCTGAGGGATTGGGCTTGTTCAGCCTGGAGAAGAGGAGGCTCCCAGGTGACCTTAGAGCAACCTCCCAATATCTGAAGGGGCTACAGGAAAGCTGGGGGAGGGCTTTGGACACTGATGTGTTGTAAGGGGACAAGGGGAAATGGGTTAAAAACTGGAAGAGGGGAGATTTAGATTGGACATGAGGAGGAAATTCTTTAATGTAATTTTGGGGTTTTGCCAGCAGGGGCAGTGAAGACAGGATGGGCTGAGGAGGTTTGACCCNGCTGAGGAGGCTTGACCCAAGGGTTGTGTCTTTGGGGTGGCTGGACTGATGACCTTGCTGCTAAAAGAGGTGGTGAGGGGGCTGATTTGGGGAGGGTCGTGGCACTGGAGCTGGTTTTTTTGGGTTTTTTTCCAGATGAAAAGGGAACACTTATTAATTCCAACTTTTGTGTCATTAATATCTGAAGGGGGTCTACAAGAAAGCTGGGGTGGGGCTTCTTACATGGGGTTGTAGTGAGAGGACAAGGGGCAATGGGTTAAAACTTGGAGAGGGGGAGATTGAGGTTGGACATGAGGAAGAAATTCTTGAATTTGAGGGTGCTGAGCCCCTGGAACAGGTTGCTCAAGGAAATTGTGGCTGCCCCATCCCTGGCAGTGTCTCAGGTCAGGTTGGATGGGGCTTGGAGCAACCTGGGCTGCTGGGAGGTGTCCCTGCCCATGGAACTGGATGATCTTGAAGGTCCCTTCCAACCCAAACCATTCCATGAATCTATTCCATCTGATTTCCCAGAGAAGCTTCCAACAACACATGTGCACAAGAGATGAAATGGGGTGGGCTTCTTCTCCAGGTCATTTTGATTGAGGTAGATGTTAAACATTGTGTTTATTGAAGTGTAGGCAACACAGACATTGCCAGGCATATGCAACATAAACTCAAATCCTTCTGACATGTGACACAAAGCAAAATAATGTGGTATTTTTTATTTTTAAAAATGGTGTGGTGTATTCCGAGGCAATGTATTCATGAAAAGCAGATTGCTCTGACAAAAAAAGGCCTTGCTCACAAATGGAGAATTGGGACAAACTTGAAACATTAACAGACTAAAAAGTTATGTCACATGAAGATGGCTTTGTTTCTTTGTTTGTTTTTTTTCCCCCAAGCTTGCTACCACACCATTTGGATTCTTTATAATGACTGCAGCTGCATGGTAAAAACTAGATGGAGAGAGGGCAGGCTGCAGACATGGAGAAACACCTACAGAGATGATTCCATGTAAAAGTGGAATATTTCTGCTAAACAGAGCAGGAGTAAGCTCACTGCTCATGTTTAAACTCCTTACCTCCACCAAATCCATGTCCTTCAGGGTCAGTCCTGCTTTCTTCAGAACCTCGGTGATTGCAAGCACTGGGCCTGTTGGGAAATGGTGTGCAGGGTGAGTTGGATGGAAAAATAAAATACATAAAGGTTTCTAAGCATGTTATATTTAGGAATAAAAAAAAAAGAGTAAAAAAAAAAAGGAGTAAAAAAAAAAAGGAGTAAAAAAAAAGAGGAGTAAAAAAAAGAGGAGTAAAAAAAAGAGGAGTAAAAAAAAGGGTTAAATAAAAAAAAGGGTTAAATTAAAAAAGGGTTAAATTAAAAAAAAGGGTTAAATAAAAAAAGGTTAAATTAAAAAAAAGGGTTAAAAAAAAGGGTTAAATAAAAAAAAGGGTTAAATAAAAAAAGGGTTAAATAAAAAAAAGGGTTAAATAAAAAAAAGGGTTAAATAAAAAAAAAGGAGTAAATAAAAAAAAAAGGAGTAAATAAAAAAAAAAAAGGAGTAAATAAAAAAAGAAAGGAGTAAAAAAAAAGAAGGGCTAAATAAAAGGAATAAAGGTGCCTGGGGGACTATAGATCAGTGGTAATGCAGGTCAGCATTCAGAGCACCCAACACAAGATTATTTGACTAATAGGTAGCAAATGAAATGTGCTTTATTGACACTTACCAATGCCCATTATGGAAGGGTCACAGCCAGATGAGTGGAAGGCCACTATCCTGGCCAGAGGAGTGAGGTTGTGCTTTTTAAGAGCTGATTCACTGGCAATGATGACTGCACCAGCCCCATCACACACCCCCTTGAAATCAGAGAGAGATTTCTTAGGAGAGAAAACTCACATAGAAACAAAACTCCTCCCACTTTACAACTAAATATGCCCCTCAAAAAAAAAAAAACAAAACAAAACACAAACAAACACCCCAAAAAGCAAACCTCAAGGCCAAAGCACTATTATTAATATTTAACAGGTATATTAGTGTTTCTTCCAAACAACAAACTACAATCTTTCACTGGTTTGTGGGCTAGTTAAACACAGATGGTTAATTCATTTCCATATTTTGGAAAAGTAAAATATACTTTTGCCATTTCAAGTCTCCCTTACACTTGAAACAACACTCTGTAGGTTTGCAAGGACGCTGTTCAGAGACTCCCAGACTGGTCTGGGTTGGAAGGGACCTTAAAGTTCTCCTAGTTCCAACCTCCTGCCATGGGCAGAGACACCTCCCACCAGCCCAGGTTACTTCAAGCCCCATCCAACCTGACCTGAGACACTGCCAGGGATGGGGCAGCTAGAATCTGCCTGGGCAAATTTTAATTTCATTTTAATATAAATTTTAAAATACTACTATTGGCTATTGTATGTACTATTAAATAGAAAAGATGCTTTCCAGACACACCTGCTTATTGTGGCTATGATCTATTTCAGGCAGGAATTCAGATTCTATGATCTCAGGGGTCATTCCAGCCCAAAGAACATACATCAATTGATTAAAATAATGATCATAAGAGGAAGAGGCTGTAATGACATCCTGCTAAGCAGCCAGTCTCCTCTGGGTAAGAGCAAAATGTAGCTTGGACTACAAAAAATAGTAACTGTGGAGTAAAGAGGGGCAGCTGCAGCAAGGCCACTGATTGTAACACTTGATTTGGAAGGCAAATGTTCAGTAATTGTTGCTTCCTAAAGCAAGCAGAATGATCAGTTCTACACAGCCACTGAAGTCATCAACTGCATAACTCAAGGCTGAAGAGGAAGTCTCCAGGTCTCACTAGAAGAGCAGTGACAAGCCACAGAAGCAAATTTTAGGAGGCAGGAGCAGAGTAAAGAATCCCTGGAAGAGTAAACTAACAGAAGAGTTAAAAATCCTTTTTATCAGATGCCAGCCAAAAGGTGCTCAGACAAATACAGCAAGCAAAAAAACCTGGAGGAGCTGAGAGGTGCCACTCTCCCCACCCAAGGCTTGGACGTACTCACTGAAGCATTCCCAGCAGTCACTGTTCCATTCTTTTTAAAGATTGCTGGGAGCTTGGCCAGTTGTTCCAGTGTGGTCTGGGGTTTGGGGTGCTCATCCTTTTGCATGCTTTCTTTCCCCTTTCTTGTTTTCACTTCAATTGGGGCCATCTCAGTGTCAAAGTAACCTGCATCCTGAGCTGGAAAAGAAAAGAAAAAAGATGAAATGACCAAGATGCTTGCACAGCATGACCAACAATCCCATTTGCATGGGCAGACAGTTTTTGCTCTGTTTTAAGCAAAAGTTCAGGGGCAGAAGTGTTCATGCTTTAGGAACACATCCCTGGCAGTGTCTCAGGTCAGGTTGGATGGGGCTTGGAGCAACCTGGGCTGGTGGGAGGTGTCCCTGCCCATGGAAAGGGATTGGGAATGGATGAGCTTTTCCAACCCAAACCATTCTACAGTTGTATGATTTTGCTTAAATAACACATTTGCTTACATGTTTTATTGGTTTGGTTTTGGGTTTTTTTAGCAACAGGGCCAAAACTCTACAATTGCAAACTTCTCCAAAGAAAGTCTCAAATATTAGTGAACTCCTCCTTTATTTAAAATAAAAACAACCACTAGATTTAACTTTGTTATCCATGTCGTTGATGTGAACACACAGACTAACAACCACAACTCCTGCCTCCCAAAATAGAACCAAAGCTTCCCAGCACTTCAAATCATTCCACAAATGCAACTTGAAGGGATTTAAAATTAAAACACTGGAACTGCCAGATCTGCTGTTGTTTAACTACCTCTGAAGTGTCTGAATAAATTTTACAAAGCCTTTTCCTTTCCTGATTAGCCACTGGGCTCCTGAGTGTGGAATAAGATGAGCTGGTCATAACAAACAGAAAACAAAACCAAGGAAAAATATTAGAAACCAAGAAAGCTGCAAAAGCCTCCTGGAGGGCAGGGTTTCCAGCCAAGGCTGCAGGAATGGCAGGAGTCAGGGAGCAAGATCATCAGGGAAAGCAACTCACCAGTGTTACAACAAAGTTACAAAAAGCATTGGTACAGCCACTGGAAAAAGTACAGGCTCTTCCTTCCAGAGCAGCAGCTGTGGGAAAGCACCATGGATACATTCAAGGTCATCAACCAGGACACATGACAGGACACTGTCTGAATGTCATGTCCCCTGAGAAGAGGGAGCCAAAAAACCCAAAAAGGGGCTTGTTGCTTATCCTGCTGATTTGCACAGCACCTGCCTCAGCAAATTCCAAGCCAATCCCCTCAGGAGTGAGCTACTGGTATCCCAGGGTGAACCACAGCATGAATTACAGGTCTGCAAAGCAGAAGACAAATCAGCCCGAGACACAAGCTACACAAAACTGAAAAACTCTTCCAACTGATGCTAAAAACTGACCAGATTTGAAACTAAGATGACAGAAATCTAAATTCTGCAATTTACTCACCTGCCTTGCATCTCTGTTGCGTTTTGAAGGCGTATTTGTCACAGTCCTCCCTGGTGATGTTGTATTTTGCAGCCAGATTCTCAGCTGTAACTGCCATTGGTATTTTCACATGAGTATCTGTCAGGCCTTCCCACAACGTGTCTTCCAGCTGCAGGGAGCATTATGAAAAGACAATCAGAAAGCAGAGTAATATTAGCATTTGGGGTTATTTTTGATAGTTGCTAATGTTTCAGCAGCTTCTTGGAATCAAATGTCTCCTTGTAAAGTTAAATCATGTTACTCAGAGGGACTTGGTTTAATTTGGAACAAACACAGCGTGCAAGTTCTGGTGTGTTTAGTTAAAGTCTACTTTGTGCTCCACTCTGGTTCTTTCCACTTTTTTGGGGAGGAAAAGTCTATGACTCTTAATATTTCAGTGTGTTTCACTGCTGCAGGAGTTATTTATTAAAGACATAGAAAAAAAACACAGCTGTCTTTCTGGTTACCAAGAAGTTAGGGGGAGAAACTGTTTGTAGGCACAGCAGCCTCCTGATTCTTTGGCTCTTTCTCTACCATCAAGTAAAATTAACTTCCTTGAGCCCAAGTAAAACATCCCTGGTGAGGAAATACCCACAACTAACTTCACTCAACCTGATCAAGGCAAAGCCAGACAGCTCAGCTGGGTTTTGCCATCTCTTTGTCACTGGCTGCCTAACACAATCATCTTCAGGATGAGAAGCACAGTTAAGATACATCAGAAAAAAAACACAGAAGTAACTTCTCTTGGGAGAAATCAATGGATTTCACTTCAAGCTGCCATTTTTAAAACAGAGATGCCTACAGCTTGGAGGCAGAAGTGTTCTTTCCCAGCCATCTTTTCCCTGCTCACCTTATTAACTTCCAACTGCTTTTGCCTCTTTTCACAGCCTCTGACACCAGAAAGTGTTTTTATTTTATTTTACAGAAAGTACTTTGATGGGAAGCACCAAGTGAACTAAGTTTTGTGTCCAAGAGATTATGAGTAGGCTCAAGATGGAATAGGAGTTGAAAGAGAAGTTTTGGAAAAGTCAGAAAAGTGACTGACCTTATTCTTTTGGTAATGTCTGAATATGGGATAAACACTTTGAAGCACCAAACTTGGACCTAATCTCCAATAATTTGTCTATAGGCCTGAAACTTTATGTTGCTCTGTAAATATGATTTCATTCACACACATACAGACAAAAAAGGTAAAAAAATAAATACTTGACCTTGAGTTCTGCTCCTAATCTGGTTCCAAATCGGATGTTTCGAACGGCATACGGAGCCTGGCTCATATTTTCAGCTCCCCCACACAGCACCACTTCTGCATCATTCAGGCAAATGTCCTGTCAAAAGCAAAACAAAACAGATGTAGAATTCAGTCTGCTGGTATGGGGAGAAAAAGAACAACTGTTTTAGGGAAAAGACCTGGTCACCCATCAAACCCCAGCACCAAGAATTAATTCATTTTCAGCCACGAGTAATTCACAAGGGGTTTTGCCCTTCTATTCAGATTGTAGTTTTAATTCCATTGTCCTTTATCCTCATGATTATATCAGGAGGTTGTATCTGTCAGGTTTACAGGTGGTTGACTGTTTTGGTTTTATAAAGGCAAGTGGATTTTACTCTACTTTAGAAAAAGTGATGGCATAAATTTGGCTCTTTAACCAAAGACATTAAAAAAAAAACAGCAGGTTGCTGCTTGCATAAGTGAGAACCTAAAGAATGATCAGAAGATGGAAGCCTCCTGTTGTGGTTCTGAAGCTCAGCAATTCAAATTTATACAAAAAAGATCACAGAATGCAACTGTTTTCCTGCCTGACACTTGTTACCCTCCAAATAGCCACAACGATGATTTTAAAAACCAAGAGCAAAACCTGGCACTGTGGAGGCTGAAAACCCTGCAGGATAATAGGAAGTCTCCACCAGTGGTCGCTGAAAATCCACAGGAAGTCTCACCCCACATTTCTAGGCATGTCTCTTCTCTCACCAGCGAATGTTACAACTAATAGAGGGGAAAAAAAAAACAAACAAAAAAAACCAAAAACCAAGCAGCTTTGTACCTGACATCCATTGGCAATGGATTGGAAACCAGAGCCACAAAGTCTGTTGATGGTGAGGGCTGGGACAGGGACAGGAACTCCCACACGTAAACCCACGTGTCTTGCAATATAAATGGCATCTGAGGAGCTCTGCAGGCAGAACAGATATGAGTTACACTCCTAATTTCTTTGAGAAACCTTGATGAAAAGACAAAAGGAAATCCTGCTGGTCAGATGAAGCACTTGGATTCACTTCAAAAAGACCCCATCCTTGCTGATCAAAAAGGGACAAGGTCTTGACAAGCATTTTCAAGAGTGTGTGTCCTAAAAGCTAGATATCAGGCCCCAAACTGGGGCTGGAGGTGTTAAAACTAAACCAGCAACTTCATCCCCTTATTTTTTTCTTTTATTTTCAAAACAGCACACACACAACAGGCTGAGGCAAGACCAGATCCTGACTGACAAGCAACAATGAGCCCTAAATTCAAATCACTCAGACTAAGAGGAAAAGCCCCCTCCCCAAACCAGACAGTGGAGAAAAGGTGGAGTTGCTGTTGCTCCTTCATATCCACTCTGATCTTCTAATAGGACACTGGCCTCTTCTCATGACAAAATCTCATTCCTCTCAACTTCTGTCAGGCTTCTACTTGAAAGGAACTGCAGACAGAGCACTTTGCTTCAGAGCTCACTCCTTTAATTAAACCAGCCTCCAACATAAAATGAAAGAAAAATGATCAGGCTTCTGCATTTCACCTCCTGAGTCAGCAGATGATGGTGAGCACAGATAGAGAAAAAAAAATTGTACCAGCCCTGCTCTAGGTTTATTTGGAAAAGATCCACTGCAAAGGCAGCACTGATGCTCTTGGGGCTTATGTCCCAAGCTAAGAGGAATTACAAAATTCTGTGCATGATGCTACCTGCCAATGTACCTTTAGAAAGAAAAATAAACATGAATCAAGCCACTCCTGCTGAAGAAAGGGAGTTTAAAGTGGTCACACATTCATAGTTAGTTAAACTTAATAAAGCAATACTCAAAAAGAATGCAGAAAAGAATCTATTGGGATGGAGAAATATAGTGCAAAGGAAATGAAATGTAATTTCAACATGAAGGGGTTTTTATGAAGAGACTGCTCCTGTTTTTATGAAAGCATTCCAAGAGATTTGGATGCAACAATATTCTTTTTTTTTTTCTAGACCAGAAACAGTTCTTCCAAAACTGAAAAAGGGGCTTAAAAGCAGCTGTAGGAGATGGAAGAATCAAAAGCTACTCCTTTAGCTGCAAGTCCTTAAGAAGGAATACTGCATGTTTGATCACTTATCATGAAAAGTTCTCAGACATGAGTTTCTTCTGCACCCTTGAAACACTCAATGGAAAATAGAGAGCCCAGCCTTGATAACAGCAAGGTGAGAATACAAAAAAACCTCACAAATGTTCTTTGCTGTCTTCCCTAAAACAAAGACTCACATCTAGACACCTGGGTAACTGCAGTCTTGTCATGCTGCTGGCAAAAAACAAGACAGGATTGTCCCAACCTCTCAGCCAACCAAAGCAGGTATCTTTCCAGCTCTAAGTAAACTCATTTTCACCCCTGAAAAATCTATTTACAAAACCCAGTGGGCTCAAAACACTTAAGAGTCTCCAGAAGGAAGGGGTTTATGCAAGTCAGTGCAAACTCATTGATGACTGAATTCCACAGCTTGAGTCATTCAAACTGGGAAAAGGTACCAGAAATTAGCAACTAACCATCTAATGAAACCACCTTTTTAAAGATCAGCTTGTTCTAGTTTAAACTACCTCTGGTACTAAAGCAAGACAGCTGAACCTTGCTCCCAGCAACACCCCAAATCACACAGGCTATGTCCCTTCAACAGGAAACACTATGCTATAAAAACTACTCCCCCATCCCACTTCCCCCCCCACCTTTGGGTTTCTTGGCTGCAAAGTCAAGGAACAACTCAGAGGAACCACCCCCAAAGCTGCTGCTGGAGAGAACCACCACCCAGCCAAGTTTCCATGCCACCAACCTGGATGACACTGCCAACCACCACGCTGTCAATGATCTCAGGAGGGACCTTGCCAGCAGCTAAGGCAGCTCGAGCAGCATGTTCTGCCAGGTCAGTGGCTGTGAAGTCCTTCAGCAAACCCCCATAGGTCCCAAAAGGGGTTCTCTTGGCTGCCACGATGAAGATACCTGCAAGAGAAGAGAAGATTGGGCAGGTGAGAGGGGACTAACACAGAGGAGAGCACCCAGACAAGCTCAGCTGGGTAACAAGGGGATTGATTCACAAGAGGCTGTGGAAGAGCTCAAGATAAAGAAGATAAAGGGGTGATTTAGAGAGGGAAAGTGCACCTGCCATATGGAGAGGCTGAGAACTTGGTTTGTTCAGCCTTGAGAAGGCTGAGAGGAGACCTTATGACCATGTATTTCAAAGGGGCTCCAAAGAAGACGGAGACTCCCAATTTCCAAGGAGTCCCACAGATAAGGGGAAATAGGCACAAGTTGTTCCTGGGGAGATTCTGATTCACAAGAGGAAGATTTTTCCCCCTGAGGACAGTCAGACAATGGAATGGTCTCCCAGGGGAAATGGTGGATTCCCCCACTTGGGAAAGTTTGAAGTCTCAGCTCAACAGGGTGCTGGGACATCTCACACAAACAATAATATTAGAAGGGTTGGACCAGATGATCCCTGAGGTCCCTTCCAACCTGAGATTCTAGGATCCTATAAGAAGGGGAAGAAAGAAGAGCTTAGGGCTTGGAGCAACCTGGTCTAGCAGGAGGTGTCCTAGGCAAGGGGGTTGGAACTGGATGATCTTCAAGGTCCCTTCCAACCCAAACCAGTCTATGATTCTATGAAGATTCCAGAAAAACCTCTTTTCTACAAAAAATTGGGGGAAAAACCCCACCCCATCAAGCAGTTTGGATACCAGAGAGATAAGAGGCTGCCACACCACATCAGACATTAGTGCCAGTGTGCTCAAAGATGGAAGTAACACCTGTGAAATCCCAGAGTGGACACCTGTGAAATAATCAGAGGGAACAAGTTCTTTAAGAACCAAAGAGGCCATTCCCTCACCCTAGAAAAAGCAGCAGGGTTTTTTGGCTTAGAGTCTTGTAATAGCTTTCACAAAGAAAACCAAACCAAAACAATAAAGCAAAATATTAAAAAACCCAATTTTTTAGATGAGCTTTAATTCCTTTCACTTCAGAGGAAAAGCAGTCCCTAATTAAGCACATCCTGCTCTTTTTAGAAGGAGGTACCTCAAGGCTGTGAAGCCATGGACTGCCTGCTGGGGCCAGGGGTGGCTGCTCCTGTGAACTTTCCCCTAGTTGAACAAAGGAGCTCAGGTCCCTGCAGCTGCCACCGAAGTTATTTTAAGCACCAGCAGAAGGATTTGTAGACATAAAATCATGTAAATGTCCCTTCACTGGGCTGCTCCTGGGCACTGTTTTCAGGCTGGTGTGCCAAAGGTTGGGTTGCCTCCTCTGTCTCTCAGGCAGTTGGATCTCAGGTTAAGTGATTTTACAGAAAAGGACTTTCCAACCTGGTCATGGTCAAGCTTGCTCCTTGCACACTGTTGGGAAGATCACCCTCAGAAGATGAAGGGAACACCCTGAAGCAGCCTAAGGAGAAGTTGCAGCTTCAAGGGCAGGGAGGAACATGAAACCCAAGGTGGCTCTCAAGGAGGGCACATCACAGGCACTGAAAAAATCTGTGTCAAGAGACCCCTGTGTATCTAGAGGTCTGAAAAGTACCAAGGTGCACTCATTGCTCATTTGACAACTGCAAGTAATTCAATTGAATCCAAAATAATTCTTAATCTGATTGTTTTTACTTTTGCACATATTATTTTAATAAAAAAGCAAAAAACTCTTCACTACCATGAAGCATGAGCCTCTACAAGTTGTTTTTTTTTTAACAGAAGTGAGGATGCTTTGCCTGACTCAGGTTCATGGCAAATGGTTGTGTTCAACACAAACACTTCAGGAGCAGTTCCTGGACTCAGGTGACAGATTTAAATGTACACCAGCCATTTACCTCACCAAATAAAAGTGTGGTATTAGCAATAATTTATGAAATGTGACTTATGAGTCTTCATCAAATGTTAGCAACACTTGAAAAAAAAAAAACAAACCCAAACCAAAAAGACTCTTAGCTCTTTTAAGGATTGTGTCATGTCCCTTAAGTTTATCTTCCCTGCAGGCCTTGACACACTGATCCCTGTCCCTCTGTCTCCTCCAAAACTGTGCCAGCAAGACCACAAAGGTTTTGCTGCAGACTGACCAAGCTTTAAAAAAATGTGTTTCCCTCCCTTTTGGCCAGCTTGTTGGTTATCCACATTATTTGCCGAGTCAAATCCACCCTGCTGCCCTACAAACAATCCAGGGGCAAGGATGGGACTTTGCCCTTGAACCTTCTTTTTGAAATAATAACTTCCCTCTCTCCTCTGGCTGAGGTGGCTAAACCAGAGCTCATCCATCACACAACTGCTGTGGCTGAAGATTAACCCAGAGTGAGGAGAAAACAAAGGGCTAATTTTCTTTTGGATCAGTTCTGGGGCTGAATTCACCTTCTGGCTGCTCAATAAAATAGTAGTTTCAGCCTCAAAGGGAGAAGACTGGACTGAATCAGCATGGGAAACAGCAGCAGCACAACCTGTGTTGAGTTACACTGAATTAAAGTGACCACAGAGCCATTCCCCTGCGGGCAGATGGCTCCAGAGACTGCCTAATGTTCCTTGATTGCAGAGAGATCTCCAAATTCTACCCCCACAAAACTTCAGGAGGAGCAGGAAGAGCTGGCAGAAGTCCTGGGTGAGAATGGACTCTACTGCCTTTTCCAACTCTTCCCAATAATTAGCAGTGCCCTACACCATCACAAGACTTCCAGAATTTCTGCCAATTCCCAAGGTGATAAACAGCACAAGAGCAAAACAATCCTAAATGCTGGGAACTTCTGGGGCTAGAAAGGAAAGGTCACCCTTAACCCTTCTCAAACTCTCAATTCAAGACATCTTTTAATCTGCTTTTGTCTGCTGCCCAAGGGGCATCTGCTATTACAGCTCTGAAACCTTCCCTAACCCTCCAACATTTCTCCCATGTGCTTGGTATGAAAATATTTCTTCATCAGATCCTATTTTGAAGGCCTAAAAAACAATCATTAACATTACTATAAAATAAACTAAGGAGCAAGAGCAGTTTACGAAAAACATTGCAGCAAGAGAGAAGATCCTGACACAGAAAACTATCAGCAAACAAGCATGGGCACAGCTGCTCCCAGAGCAGTATTACTGCAACACTGCCTGGTTTCCAGCAACAAAACCTCAAGCCATGATTTATCAGTTATTATTAAAGCACAGGCAGTAAAGCAATGGCAAATAGGTAGAAAACCCTTTTTTTCCAACAGATTCCTATGTTATTTTGATACAAGATCAGGTGTAACAGGTTGCATCCACCTCACATTTAAGAGGCACAAACTCTAAACTACATAGAGAACGAAGCAGCTCCTCACATAAAATACTTTCAGAAAATGCTGGCACTTCCAACCCGAGTTTATCCCGCACCTTTCCTGCCAATACAGGCAGGGATGTGACAGAAAAAATAAATAATCAAACAGTATCAACACCGCCAGGCGTGAGGCAGACACCTCTGCACCTAAGGGGCTTCAGAATTTTTTGAACAGAGGCATTTATCTGACTGTTGATCTTCATGATCTGAAGAGATCTTTTCCAACCTCCATGATCCTATGATTCCCAGTTGTTTATCCCAGGGATGCTGACAGGGAAATCTCTCCTCAGCCCCCCCGGAAGAACAAGGACAGCCTCAGTGGCTCCATTTTGAGTTTTCTGACAGACAACGCAAACTTCCAACAACTTACCGACCCCGACCACCCCAAGAGGCCCAACCCGGCCGGGAGAGCCGACCCCCTTCAGCCACCTTTCCCTCAGGCCCTTCCCGCCACCCGCCCGGGAGAGCCGCGATCCCTTCAGTCCCCTTCCCCTCAGACCTGTCCCAGCCTCCCCGTCAGCCTGGACCCCGCTTCCCCTCAGGGATCGGCGGCCCCACTGAGGTACCAGGTCCCCGTTATCCCCCTCCCCGGGCTGTGAGGACCTTCCCCGGGCTGTGAGGACCCTCCCGGCCACCCCCCGCCANGGAGCAGGCATGCGCAAGCGACACTTTTAAAGCGATTCTTTTAAGTATTTTTTTTTTCTTTAATTTTGTCCTTTTTTTTTCTTTCTTTCTTTTTCGCTTGATTTCATTTCTTCCTCCTCGCCGTTTCTCACCGCTTTGGCGAATCGGCGGGCTCCGCGGCGTTACCGAGACAACGGCAGCGGGAGTCCCGGGTCTCCTCCGCCCCGGCGCGTCCGTCTCTGAGGGCAGCTCCTCTCCCTCACGGGGCGAAATCACCACCCCTGAAATCACCGCCTGTCTTGGGCTTTCATGGCGGCTTCACAGTCCGGAGATGACTCACAGTCCATGGCTTCGCCGGCAACTTTGTGGGCAGCTGGAGGAGGGCAGGGGTTGTCCCCCTGTGAGGCTGCACCTGGAATCCTGGGGTCAGTTCTGGGCCCCTGAGGACAAGAAGGACATTGAGGGGTTGGAGTGTGTCCAGAGAAGGGAATGGAACTGGGGAAGGGTCTGGAGAGACCAGAGAAGTCCAGATCCTGGAGCAAAGGAGGCTGCGGGGAGACCTTCTGGCTCTCTGCAACCCCCTGAGAGGAGGTTGGAGCCAGGGGGGGTCGGGCTCTGCTCCCAAGGAAGAAGGGATGGGAGAAGAGGAATTGAGCTGGAGGTTTAGATTGGAGCTGGGGAAGAATTTCTCAATGCCTGGAAAGGGTTGTCAGGGCCTGGCCCAGGCTGCCCAGGGCAGGGCTGGAGTCCCCATCATTCCTGGAGGGATTTCCAAGGCCTGGAGATGTGGTGCTGAGGGCCCTGGGGCAGTGGTGGCTTTGCAGTGCTGGGTTAACAGTTGCACTTTACAGTCCCACAGTTTTTTTTCCAACCAAACCAATTCTATGATTCTATTTCCAAGCTTTAGCTTTCTGGACTTGCATGAAGAAGAACAGAACTTGCCACGTGTTCTCCACTTGCTATGCCTGTTGCAACCTCCCAGCTGGGTACAGGGGATCCACAAACCTCCTTTTAGAGCTCTAGTCGAAAACACACGCTGAGGTATGATTTATTTGCATAAAAACTTCAGTGGACTGTCGGGGAGAAGATGGGAGGATCCACAGAAATAGTCTACACACCTCTGAAATTCAGTCATAACTTCCAATCCTTCAGTCTTAAGTAAAAGCTTTGAGAGTCTTCATTTGTGATGATAAAGTACTTTGTAAGTTTTAAATATAAGTCTTCCTGATATCATGGCTTGGAAAATGAAGATTTCAGAAGAAGGAGAGTGACACTGGTCGTGGAATCAGTCCTGTGGAGGTTTAGGGTTGTGTGGAGGCAGCACTGATGGAAGCGCTGGAGGTGTCCCAGGTGGTGGTGGTGGTAGATGACCCCTGATTCAGACCCATATAAAAGAGCAGACAGTGCAATGGCTCTGTAGACACCAATCTTTGTCCTTTTTTTTCAGGTGTTTATTACTTCAGACTCAAAAGTTTTCCAAATGCTCTGTATGCCTTTGCCAATCTGTTGTCTGTCTCTGTGGATCCTGGCGTCATCCCAGAGAGCTGAACTGTCTGAAGCTCTCATTCACCTATGGTGATGTGGGGATGGTGGAAGTCCTCCTGTGGTACAGGCTGGGAGAGAACTTCTGTCTTCTTCAAGTTGACTTCCAGCCCAAAAAGGCCTCTGCAAAGCAGGATGTTCAGTGCTGCAGAGCTGCTTCTGTGTGAGCGACGAGGGCGGCATCGTCAGCAAAAAGCAACTCTGGGACCTGGTGATTTAGGGTCTTGGTGTGGGCATTCAGTCACCTCAGGCTGAATATCAGTACAACATCAGATGTAAATGCCATTTTCTTCCTCCAGGTCTGCTGTGGCCCTTTGGAGCACCGTGCTGAGGAAGATTGTGAATAGAGTGGGTGTGAGAAGGCAGCCTTGGATCACAGCACTGATTATTGGGAAGGAGTCAGAGAGTTCATCACCATATCTGACTTGGCCCTGCTGATCCTCAGGGAGCAGGATGATCATTTTGAGGCAGAGTGACCTGTCTGGCACAGGAGACCCTACTGGAGCAAAATGCCAACACACAACCTCACAAGGGCACACAAGCTCCTCCCCACAACAAGGGGGTGCCCCTGGAGGGGTTTCTGATATATACAATACAAGGGGTTTTGTTTTCTTACATTTCTTTTTTTAACCAGAAAGTTACAATTTCTTCAAAAGTGGTTTATTTCACAAATTTTTCTTTATCCACAGCTGAATATTACAGTGACTATTACAAGCATTTTCCTATAAACAAGAGTGTAGTTTACAGCTTTGTTCAAAATGGAAAAAAAAAAAATTATTTTATAAGCAGTAGTGTTTCACCTACAGTATTCCCTCCTGTGTATCATTCAACTTCTTGGAGAGCAGCTATACCTTCTGCTTGTTAAGGTAATGAGACTTCACAACCCTCAAAAAAACCCCAACAAAATACATTGCACTGTAGTAGCACATTTTTTGGTTTGTTTTTAAAATTTGTATCAACTTCAATTTGAATTTTTTTTTCCACTGGCATATTAATTTTGAAATAAATTGTGTCTTTGTAGGGGAATGTGCCCTGTGGATTGTTTTACTTAACGACTACATTGCTAGAACTTCTTTCAAGGGGAAAAAAAGTTAATTAATTTCTGGCTGTATTATATGGGAATCAATAAAGTTGGAAGAAAAAGTTCATGCAATTCATTTTGATTACTTTGTCTTTAAACACACTGGCAAAATGCTGATTTTTTTAGATAAATAGGGTCTGGAAGAATCAATTTGCATGGTTTTGTTCTTTTTTTTTTTTTGCTTAAAATGGAGGGAAGTGACCCATTGTCTCAAGTGCATCTTTGTCACCTCAAATCTTTTGCAAAAAATTATTGCAAAGGCTTCAAGTATTTTGTGATTTCAGTATTGAAGGTGCAAGATCAGCAAAGTTAGCCAGAATGTAAGCTTAAACTCTACAACATGCCCACATTTTGTTACTGTTTTCCTCACAAATTCATCTTTTTAGACACAGCAAAGTGAAGTTGCATGAGTTCAAAAATGTTTAGCACTTGGGGTTGCATAAATTCAGTCTCAAGGCTTTGGATTTTTTTCTACAGTCACCTACTACAGCAGCTTTACCAGCTGAGAGATAAGCAACCTCAGCTACAAAACGTCAGTATAAAATAAAAATAAAGTCAAAGCAGCTTTTTTTTGGTGAAAAATGAAGTGTGTACATTGATCTGGATGCTTTTTGTAGGTCAGCCAGCACATGCCTGAACTCACCTCTGAAGCGCTGCCCTTGGAGTAGTGGGGCTTTTGTATGATTGAGTTTTTTATTTTGTTTTAATGATTCCTTTTCAACAGTGCTTTTTTCAAAAGTGCTTTCCTTATCTATGCAAAAATCAGGATGGGTCAGTGCTTTTTTGGGGTTTTTTTTTCCCTTCAAAGTGCTTTTGCAGACCTCCCCTGAGTGAGATTTTTTTTCTGATTTGAGCAACCCGCAGCCAACTTTTGATGACAAAACAATAAAAACATTCCCACTTTTTTTTTTTTTTTAAATGCTTGCTTCAGAGGAACAGTGGTGGAGAAGTCAGTTCCCTTAGTAACAGCTCAAGGCACACAATAATCAATAGGTAAAAAAATAAAAAGACAGGGCTCTGGCCTTCTCATCAAAGCCACGCTTTGGGTGAGATCTCCTTAAAATAAGAAATTAAATTAAAAGTGCCAAACTCAGGAGAGGAAAAAGCATGCTTGAGCAGTGCAATTGAACCACGTTTACAGTTCAATAAACCCACAGATTTTAAAACCTGCTACCAGAAAATAACACAAGTGAAAGCTATTTCACACCAAGTCCTCTTCCAGATGGGTATTAGTGGATAAACTACAGCATCACAGACCAAGACATTAAATCCCAGTTCCCAGCAATGCATACCAAGAGTTTTTAAGAGAGTTTTGTTGTTGTACATATAAATTATCATCCTAAAATCACCAGTGAAAGACCATTCTCCCCCGGGGGCCCATTAACCACATTTTATAATGGTGATTGGCAAGGAAATTGTTGTGCAAGAGGATTCTGCAGCAACCTGTCGTGTAGCCTGACTGCTAAATATGGCTTGAATCAATCTGGTGGGGATTGTACTCTGAAAAACTGACATCAGGAAGAGGTAGAGACCTGAAAGAGCCTGAGAGGAAGCTGCTGGCCTAAGATCAATTCAGAGAAACAGCCTTCCAGAAAGATTGGATTCTGCTCTGAATATTCTGGTTTTAAACTGGGATGTCTAAGGCAGCACAGGGGGGGAAAAAAAAAAGGGAGGAGATGCAATTAAAATCAATTCAGAGCATTGCAAAGCAAAACAACAACATTCATCTGCAAAAAGTGGAAAGAGGTAGGTACAATAAATAAAAATATTGTAGCTAAGTGACAGAAGAGTGTGGGCTGGCTGGGCACAGGCAGTCAAGTGGTGGCCTTGTCCTTATGAAGGGGAGATGAAGGCACTACTGAATATTTGCAGTAGGTGCAGACACTCCAGGATTGTTATTTAGAGGTAGTGCTGGTATTTGGCTAAGCAATAAATTTTCTTCTCTGATTAGGTGGGTGATGGTTGGAGGAAAAGATAACTTCTCCCTAGGGAACAGCCTTCAGTCTGTCCTTCCCCACTCCCAGCCCTACAGAACCCTGTCCAGCTGAAACAAGGTACTGACCCACCCAGGTAGGCCAACAGAGTTCTTCACAGCACTCACCCTTTTCTTTAAAAATGTGCTTTTGGGGAGAGTAATATACATATATAGTACATACAGGACTATTACACTGTGTATATACATTGATTATATACATGATGTTCACATCAAAGCCCACTCCTTCTCCAAAAAAAAAAAAAAAAAAGGGGGGATTGCAACATGGTGGGATTCAATGTATCTTAAAGAGACTTCACACCCTGAGTAGACAGGGGACCTGGTCAGAAATTTGCTGTTTGGGATGTGGTTTACCCTCACTAAAAGTGTTTTCTTTTGGTTTGTTTTTTTTAAATCATTGTGGAATTGTTGAGACTTCAAGAACCCCAACCACAAAAGACAAAATTTATGAAAGGGGAAAGGACAAAACACTCAGAGTAGAAAGAGTGGGGCTTTTTTTTGCTGCTGCCAAAGGTCCTCACCATGTTTTGGCACGTGGAGCTAAGGCAGAAGCTCACCACCATCAGTGCTCCAGCATCACTCAGCCTCAGGAACCACCTTCTCCCTTTCCTGGTGGCTCCACAGCAACTGAGGATTCAACACATCACAAGAGGCACTGAGAAAAATCAATGTCCCTTTCAGCATCTACCTGAGGTCAGAGGGTTGGCTTGGCTTAGTTTATGTTAGATTGAAAAGAAAGAAAAAATCTTCACAGATTTTGAATTAATTGCAATTACTCATTTAAGGCTGAACACAAAACTCTTTGTCTACAACACTCTTAAAGAAATGGCTTCTATCACTAACACACTCTCATTTTTTCTGTTAAAATATTTCATTGCTTATCCATTCCCTTTTTAGAAGTTTGTTTCTTTTTTGTTTTGCTTTGTTTTTTTTTAAAGGTATTCTCCATTTATCTAAGCCCTGCATTTGCACAACTGGTAAAGTTTGGGGTGAATTGAGCAGATTTTTCCTGCTAGGATTAACCCTCTGAACCCTTCAACTGGGCTGGCTTTGGTGTGTCTTTTGGCATGAGTTTCTGCTCCAGGCCAGGTGTAAAAAAACCTCTCAACAGCCACTGGAGGAAAGTTTTTGACTTAGAAGCAGAGGGAAAAGCCAAGAGTCAGGATCAGATGCTCATCTAGAAGCAGGAGGCCCAAGGCAGTCCCTTGTCTTGAAATGATTTCACTAAGACAAAACAACTTTGCAAGTCACTAACTGGAAATTTGGGAACAGAATCAAGTCCAAAGTGCAAATTGATTTGAACTCCCATGAAGCAGATGCACTGGGTGTAGTTAAGAGGAGCAACAGCATTTCTCCAACACAGAACCTGTGGCCAATTCCACATCAGTGGCAACAAAGAGCATCCAAGCCCCCCTATGCGTTGGGATAAATAAGTACCTGCACCTTCTGCAATTTATTTTCTCTATTCACTATTGTGACAACAGGAACAAGAGGCAGAACTGCATGCCCTGTTAGGAATAATACAAATCCACCTAGCTAGCAGACAAATAATATGTCCTTCAAGGCAGCCTCAGTGTCTCAGATTTTGCTTGTGATTTAACTGTTATTTCTTCATCGACACCACTGAAGATCAAAGGAAACTGTCTCCCACTCACCATTCTTCCCTGGTAGTGGCTCTGGGAGATGATTGTGGGCTTTGAACTATGGCAACAGCAAATTATAGAGTAAAAAAGAAATCTACATTTCAAGTATCCTTATTTCTGAGCTGCAAATTACCCCCCAAAACCCCCAAAATCACATACAGATCAGTCTCTTTTTTTAACTGTACAGTTTAGCATCCATTTATTTTGGTGTATTGGTTCTTCCAGAAACCTCTTTGGTCCATATTTATTTCCTTTCACCATTTTTCTTTCTTTGCTGGAGGTTTCTGGGTAGGTGGGCTTCACTGGACTTCCTTCAGACCCTATTGAGGAACTCCAAGTTGAGAGAAGCAGGGAGGTGAATCAAGTCCATGGTTATGGAGGATGGGTTGAAGGGAAACATCACAGGGAACATGTGCTTGAAGTCTAAGAGCAGCTGTGGAGGGTCATTTCTTTCTTGCAAGTGCATCTATGAGGTTAGGAAAAGAAAACAAACTGCTCAGTTGTTGCCTTGTCTTTGCCCTTATGGTGTTTGACATCAAAGCTTTGAGGAAGAACACAGTTTCACAGAGATAACTGCACAAAAACCAGCCAGAATGATGTTGTTCTCTCTTGCAGCAGCCTTCCTCTGAGCAAATATTTACAGCAGCTTCTCCACAGGCTTGGACACTGCTTCAGAAGAACCTGGCTACATTTTCTACCTGACCATCAAGCAAAACACAGGACTTGGAAATAACATCACCTGCCAGAGCAGCACTGCCTGACACCAGCAGAGCACTTGTGATTGACAGAGAGGTATCCCAGGAGTAACTGAACACTTTGGGGTTCAGTTTGAAGCATTAAAAGTTTGCTTTCCATTTACCTATTTGTAATTTCTTGCCAGTTTCTGCCTTGTGTCTCAGCAGGAACTCTGTCCCACCCAGGCTTCACTAACTCCTTGCTTTAGCTGAGAACTCGGGTGCTTGTTGCTCTTTGTGAGTACCAGCCTGGTTCTCCCTGCAGCTTGCTGCCCACAGAGCACTAAATTCAGGAATTTCCCAAATCCTTGAGCTAGTCATGATTTAATCCAGGTGTCAGCAGAACTCTCTGCTCCACTCTAAAGCCTTCCCTTTACCTGGATGTCCCGGATGAAAGCGACCGTCACGCGTTCTTCAAACTCATTCACAGGAGTGTAGAGGTTCAGTATCTTCACAATCTGGTAAAAAAAAAACAGGATTACAGGAGAATACAACAGGATCCAGGTGTTCCTGTGCTCAATGCAAAGCCTCTATGGACCCCTCAAAGTCACTCCTTCAGGCAAGGAGTGTGGATTGGGAGTAAAACTGAACAATTTTACTTTTTGTAGAGGGCCCTCTGTTGGTTGGCATATGGTGACACAAGAAGATTCAGGTAACCACCTCCCAGTACTTCTCATGTCACCTCTTTTCCTGTTGCTTCCTCACTCCTGTTCCTCTCCTGTCACCCCTTGGCTTCTCTCAAGAGAAGAGGGAGATGGGGATACAAGGAGAAAGCATCTCCAAGAAGCACTGGAGGACAGCTCACACCTCTTGCTTCTCTCTTCCTATGACATTATCAAATCAAGGCCAGGCAGTCCAGCAGAAAAAAAAAAAGAATTTATATCCTCCTGGAACTGAGTCTTCAAGTTGAAAGTTAGTTTACTTTTTGTAGAGGGCCCTCTGTTGGTTGGCACTGACACAAGAAGATTCAGGTGACCACCTCCCAGCACTCCTTATGTCACCTCTACAACACTTTTCCTGTTGCTTCCTCACTTCTGCTCCTCCCCTGTCACCCCTTGGCTTCTCTCAAGAGAAGAGGGAGATGGGGATACAAGGAGAAAGCATCTCCAAGAAGCACATGGAGGACAGCTCACACCTCTTGCTTCTCTCTTCCTATGACATTATCAAATCAAGGCCAGGCAGTCCAGCAGCAAAAAAAAAAAGAATTTATATCCTGGAATGGAGTCTTCAAGTTGAAAGTTAGATCCAACCAGCCTAGATGGGCAGTTCTCAACCTCCTGCCCCAAATATGAGTCCTTGGTGGGCATCCTGCAGCCTGAGCCAAGTTAGAACCTGGCAAAAGGCAATGGGTGGCTTTAAAATTCTAAAGTGTCTGACTTAGACTATGAACTCCTCAGGGCTGGGTTTCAGCTTGGAAGATTTCTTTTGGAGCTCCAGCAATGCTTCAAAAGAGGAACCACTGTGGTGATCACCTCTCCCTCAAAGCATTCCTGCAGAGAACAAGTTGTCCCCACAGTGGGAATGACATGCAGAGTGTGGGCAGTGAGGAGGCCACCCTTTCCCACCCCACTCATGATCCACAGCCTCTGGTGGGTGATCCCTGCCCTGCTCCCCACCTGCTGTGTTGTCAGGGAGGTGCACAAGGAGCAGATGGCCTCAGCATCTTCTGAGGTTTTCTTTTTCAGCTGCAGAAGTTGAGCAGCCTGAATCAAGGGCTCCAAGGTTTGTGCTGCTCCACTCTGCTGCAGGTTCTTGCCACGCAGCCATTCCTCCAGCTGGCTGATGTTAAACCTGGGGGAGCAGCAGAGATGAAGAGGTGAGCTGAGAGAGAAGAGGTAGCATCTCAAAAAGCCTCTCTGGGATTCAAGCAGAGCTGGGAGAGGTGGATTTTTGAGGCATATTTGTGAGAGGTGTGGCAACAGACCAGCAGATCAAAGCTTAATACTCAACAACTGCATCCCCAGCAGGGTGAGAGAGGGGATTGTCCCCCTCTGCTCCACTCTGAGCAGTGCTGGGATCCCCAAAACAAAAAGGACACAGAGGTGTGGAAGTAAATCCAGAGGAGGCACTGGAGATGCTGGGAGGGCTGGAGCAGCTCTGGAGCCAGGCTGAGAGAGTTGGGGTTGTTCAGCCTGGAGAAGAGAAGGCTGCAGGGAGACCTTAGAGCACCTTCCAGTGCCTGAAGGGGCTCCAGGAAAGCTGGGGAGGGACTGGGGACAAGGGCAGGGAGGGATGGGATAATTGGGAACAGTTTCAAACTGGGAGAGGGGAGATTTAGGTTGGACATCAGGAAGAAATTCTTGAATTTGAGGGTGCTGAGCCCCTGTGCCAGGTTTCCCAGAGAAGCTGTGGCTGCCCCATCCCTGGCAGTGTCTCAGGTCAGGTTGGATGGGGCTTGGAGCAAGCTGGGCTGCTGGGAGGTGTCCCTGCCCATGGAAAAGGGAGGTTGGAATTGGGTGATCTTTAAGGTCCCTTCCAACCCAAACCAGTCTGGTATTCTGTGATTCCTCAAGGGAAAATGTACCTTCTTTATACCTCAGACACAGATGAGCTGTCACAGCTGAACAGCACCAGGAAGGTGCTTTTCCACAGCATCCAGACAAGTTTCAAAAGCCAATTACAATGAAGACTTTAATGAGCTTTTAAATGCAAACAAAATCCTGCAAGATACCCAACTTTGGAAAAAGTCACCACAATAAATGCCTGCACCCACTGCTAGGCTGAAGGGGAGCAGGCAGAGGATCTGCTGAGGGAAGGGGAGAGGGCAGCAAAGGGAAGGTTTAAATCATTTACAGTGAAAAGGAAGTTGACAGATTTATGCCAGGGCTGATAAATATTCATGACCCCGTTCTGGCAGGTTTGGACTGGCTGTCCTTTCAAATTCCCATCCTTATTCCAGCATGATGGGGAGTGTGGGCCCCTGATCCCAACCCCGCAGTCAACAGTGCTGCTTGCTGCCCTGCAGCTCACAGGAGGCTCCTCACAGAGCAGAGGGGTTTGGATTTCTGATCCACCTGGAGATTAACAGAGTCAGTTTGGTTGGAAAAGAGCTTGAAGATCATCAGGTCCAACCCTTAACCCAGCACTGCCAAGGCCACCACTGCCCCAGGGCCCTCAGCACCACATCTCCAGGGCTTGGAAATCCCTCCAGGAATGATGGGGACTCCAGGCCCTGACAACCCTTTCCAGGCACTGAGGAATTGTTCCCCAGCTCCAATCTAAACCTCCCCTAAAGGGTCAGTGGAGGGTTAGGAGATGCCACCTGTCCCCAGGGGGGTCCTGAGCTTGCTGTGCCACCCTGAGCTCTGCAGCCTCTGCACTTGGGGCTGGAGTGGCTCTGACCACAGTTACACTTGGAGGGATCTCCTAAGGCTCTTCAGAGAGTCACACAAGCATTGGGCTTGGAAAAAAACCTTGGAGATCATCAAATCCAACCCTGAACCCAGCACTGCCAAGGCCACCACCTGCCCCAGGGCCCTCAGCACCACATCTCCAGGCCTTGGAAATCCCTCCAGGAATGATGGGGACTCCAGCCCTGCCCTGGGCAGCCTGGGCCAGGCCCTGACAACCCTTTCCAGGCAGAAAACTCTTGGAAACAAGTTCAGCAAAAGCCACACAGGCACAAGTCAATCAATCAATCAATCAAATTATNAGGATCAACACCCCCAGCTCCCTCAGCTGCTCCTGGGCAGACTTCTGCTCCAGACCCTTCCCCAGCTCCCTTGCCCTTCTCTGGACACACTCCAACCCCTCAATGTCCTTCTTGTCCTCAGGGGCCCAGAACTGACCCCAGGATTCCAGGGGCAGCCTCACCACTCTTTTAATTCCCACAGGACCCAGCAAACTGCCCTGCACAAGTGTTAATCAGCAGGGGTCAACCTTAATTGTGGCTGCATGACTGTCTTGCTGAATCCAGTTCACCATTAATTACACCATTAATTATTTTTCCACCTATTTAGAAAATTGACATCATTTTTTTTTCAGGAGGGACACCCAGGCCTCAAGCTCTCCCCCTAGATCCCACCTCAGCTGCATTCCCGTGCTCCAGGAGCAGACATCCTTCCTCAGCAAGAGGTTATTGAGGGCCACAGCATTGATCATGTAGAAGAGCTGCTTGAAGACCTGCTGTACAATCTCTGGGTCCAGCCCATGGTCACTCATGATGCTGTGGAAGGTGTTGAGCTGGCGAATGATGGAGTCCAAGGTGTAGGAACTGTCCCCATTTGCCATGCTGGAGGAACGATTCCTGTAGCCCATGGGTTTGACACCTGAAAGTCCTTGGATACTCTCATTTTCCAGCACTGCAGACACTGAAAAAAAGGAGAGGGAAAAAAAAATAAATAAAAAGAGCTAAAAAAGCCAATATCTATCTATTTGTCAGGGGTAAGAAATGCTCTTTTCCCCCCTCAGCCTCCTTTGCTCCAGGATCAACACCCCCAGCTCCCTCAGCTGCTCCTGGGCAGACTTCTGCTCCAGACCCTTCCCCAGCTCCCTGGGGACACACTCCAACCCCTTCATGTGGGAATAAACTCTTCACATCCCTATCACTTTCTGTCCACCTCAACTCCTACTACCACAAGGACCTGCTGCAAACCAAGACTTGTTTTAGACAAAATCTGCCTCGTTGCTAATGTTCCTTTGAGAAGAAATCACCCGAGCAAAGCACAAAGGTCTGGCAAATATTCTGAGCAGCTAATTATGGGCAGAAAAAAACCCCTTCCTAAAAGATACCATGCTGTGAACATACCAATCATGGGTTGGAGTATGGCCTCTGCTATCTTGATGAGCTGCTGGTAGATCTGGATGGAGAGGTGGCTCAGGACCTGGCGGTACTCGGTCAGGTCAAAGTTCTTCAGGCAGTGCTCGTTCTGCTTTGGGGTGTTTTGTGTCATGAAACCCTGAAGATTAGATTAGAACACCCAGTTTTGTTATCCCACCTATTTATAGTCCAGGAAAATTCACTAGATTTAAAAAAAAAAACTTGAAGTGGGATACAGCCTGATGGTACCAAAGGATGTTTTTAGACTCTTATGGATAAGATTCATAAATTACCTCTAATTTCCTCAGCCCTTTGGTCATAAATTCTTGCTAGAGGGCTGCTGTTTGCAGAAAAGCATTATTAAGTGAGAAGTTTTTTCCTTTTATCTCTAGCAAGGAGCAACATTTGTATTGATTTTAACATATTGATGAACTAGAAAGTGACTTTTTAGTCCCTGAGAAACTTTTTTTTAGCCATTTGTCTATCCCTGGGAGTTCTGATTACTTATGGGAAAGGAGATATTTTGAGATTAAAGATCTCAGAATCGAGGAAAAATATATATATAAGCACACACTGTGCTTTGACAACATTTTCAGCTACCTGAGGCTCAGAAATCTCTCCAAGTAATTGAATTTATTCCCTGCCTTTTGCTGAAGCAGCAGCTGATCCTGCAAATAGAGCCCTGAGTTCTGGGCTCTGGACATGAAATGTTGGCAGAAGCAAATGTGGATTAATTCAGCTTTGTAATTAACACAGAGGCTTTAATTGCCTGTTCACAGGATCTTATCCATTCAGTGTCCAAATGAGAGCCAGGCAGCTTTTTTTTTTTTTTTTTTCTAGTTGTTTGCTGACTAGCAAAATACAAAAATGAAGCCAGTTCAAATCACAAGCTGCAAGTTTTCTCCTTTTTTTTTATTTTCCCTGACTAATAAAAGTATTTTTTGTCAAAGCTGCAAGACTGCACTGAGTTTGGGATTTCCCTTTAACCCCTGGCTCCTTAAAAACACATTGGATTTCAAACCAAAAATTCTGATCTGTTGAAAGCTGCTCAGAATGGCTTTTTCTTCCTGGTTTTCTGCACCAAATCTGGTTCATTCAACACAGAAAATCATTGCAAGGAAGATTAAATGTAAGTCTTAAGTGTTTTTTTTTCACCCAGCTGGTTTTCTGGGGTGGAATTTCTTTAAATGTAATGTTGTCATCCAGGCAGAAGAGGGAGCTTAACTATTAGGAAGTAAGATCTCAGGTATTTTTTTCTTCTTTATTTAAATCTTGCAAGTCCAGCACTGAGGTTTTTTACACACCAAGTCATTCCCTTGGGAATGATGTGAATGGCCAATTTGATTCCACTTTTTAAAAATTTTTTATTCTTAAATCTTGATTGCTCAATATATCTAAGTAAAAAAAAAAAAAAAAGAAAATTGAGACTACATGAAAAACAACCTAATTTGGCTCTGTTGAAAATTTTACATGCATATGGCTACAAGGAAGGCAGAATGTAATGTTCTAAGAGGCCTGTGATGATCTGATTTTGTCAGAAGGGATCAGCTATAATAAAACTTACTGCAGTTTATGAAATATTACTGAGCTGGCAGGAAATGAGAGGGTTTCTTTCCCAAACCTTACACTGTGATTAAGCATTTTTGCTCTCTCAGTTCTAAACTTCTTGAACAGCAAGAAAAAAAAAAAAATCAGTAGAAATATTCAGAACCTTGGAAAAGATTTTCCCTGGCTGAAAATCTTGGTTAATGAAAAGCTGTGGGATGGAATAAAACCAGGGGAAAAGCCTTCAAAACAGCCTATCAGGAGGCAAATCCCTGTTCAGACAAACCAAAGTGCATGGTTGGCTACAAAATTCAAAATATTCTCTTGGGTCTTGTGTTGTAAAGGTCCTGGTTTCAGTTCTCAGATGTCTGGTATTGGTGCAAAGTCCCATGAACCTCTGGATTAGTCCAGACTAAATATAAGGAAGAAATGTTTTATGCTGAGGGTGGTGAGGTGCTGGTCCAGGTTTCCCAGAGAGGTGGGAGATGCCCCATCCCTGGAACCATTCCAGGTCAGGTTGGATGGGGCTCTGAGCAACCTGACCCAGTTGTCCCCGCTCACCGCAGAGGGGTTGGTCTGCACAGCCTTGGAAGATTCCACAATTCCAGGAGCTGTCTCCTGTGTAGATCCAAATTCCCAAATCTACACCCCTCATGGCATAGCCAGAAAGAAGCCACCAGATCTAGGAGACCCAAGGAGCTTTCCTGGAGGAATGTCAAGGTGGGTGAGGAGTTTCTTACCGCGTCCCCGCTGTACTGCTTCAGGCAGTGCAGGAGGCGACAGGTGTTGGCCAACCAAAATGATGTCATCTCAAAATCTTCACTGTGTTTCTGGAGGAGCAGAATGAAAAACACGTGAGATCCAACCCCAGAGCCTTCAGAGGGGGGATGCTGGCACAGCAAGGTAAAGTGATTTGGAGTTTCTTCACCTCCATCAGGGAGCTCGTGCTCTGCAGATGGGCAGGATCAGCCAGAGCTCCCTGCAAACATTGTTCCTTTCATCTGCACATGTGGAAAAAAAGTCTTTCCTTGGATCATAAGTCTCCTGGTTCTTTAAAGGACAAAAAGGATCAGAGGCTCTAAAGGCAGGCTGAGAGAGTTGGGGTTTTTCAGCCTGGAGAAGAGAAGGCTGCAGGGAGACCTCAGAGCACCTTCCAGTGCCTGAAGGGGCTCCAGGAAAGCTGGAGAGGGACTGGGGACAAGGGATGGAGGGATGGGATGAGGGGGAATGGCTTGAAACTTAGAGAGGGGAGATTTAGGTGAGATATTAGGAGGAAATTCTTTGGTGTGAGGCTCAAAAGGAGTCACAAATCCACCTTTACCCAAGGGTTCAAATCAAGCTGATATTCCAGCCTGGAGAAGAGGAGGCTCCCAGGTGACCTTAGAGCAACCTTCCAATATCTGAAGGGGCTACAGGAAAGCTGGGGGAGGGCTTTGGACACAGGGGGGTAGGGAGAGGACAAGGGAAATGGGTTAAAACTTGGAGAGGGGAGATTGAGGTTGGACATGAGGAAGAAATTCTTGAATGTGAGGGTGCTGAGCCCCTGGAACAGGTTGCTCAAGGAAATTGTGGCTGCCCCATCCCTGGCAGTGTCTCAGGTCAGGTTGGATGGGGCTTGGAGCAGTCTGGGCTGCTGGGAGATCTCCCTGGTGGTGGGAATTAGATGATCTTTGAGGTCCCTTCCAACCCAGACCACTGGAATTCTGTGGCCTGCCATGATGATCATGGAAATCAGTGTCAGGTTGTTCAGCCTGGAGAAGAGAAGGCTGCAGGGAGACCTTAGAGCACCTTCCAGTGCCTGAAGGGGCTCCAGGAAAGCTGGGGAGGGACTGGGGACAAGGGGCAACAGTTTCAAGCTTAAAAAGGGGAGATTGAGATGAGAGATAAGGAAGAAATTCTTTGGTGTGAGGGTGCTGAGCCCCTGTGCCAGGTTTCCCAGAGAAGCTGTGGCTGCCCCATCCCTGGCAGTGTCTCAGGTCAGGTTGGATGGGGCTTGGAGCAACCTGGGCTGCTGGGAGGTGTCCCTGCCCATGGAAAGGGGTTGGGAATGGAGGAGCTTTAAGGTCCCTTCCAAACCCAAACCAGTCTGGGATTCTGTGATTGTAAAAGTGGAAGCTGTAAGAGTGACTGTGCCTGGAAGTTCAGCACAAGAGCTGAACCTCACACACCTGGATATGGTTATAACCATCTTCCAGCACCTCAACAAGAGCAAACTGGCACCTACCTTCAGGACTTTCTTAACCCCATTGATGGTGGAGGTGAGCAAGGAGTGCACTTTCTGGTCATCATTGATGTAATCTGCATGCCTGATGCACATGTAGAGGATGTAGGCAGGAAGGCAGGGAACTGTAGCAGACACTGTCTGGGGCTTGAGATCTAGAAGGTTTGGTTTTTTTGAATCCAAAATTTAAAAAAAAATGTTTAAAATTCACTAGCTGCCCAGTGAAGCAACACCAGAGCTGGAGATATCACCCAACCCCCTCTCCTCCCAGCCCTGGGGAAGGTGATTTTTCTGCTGTGCAGCTTGCATCCCTCTACACAGCATGGAGAGAGAAGCAGAGAGCAAAGTGCAGGAGCTGCTGGAGTTGGCCAAAGCTGAGGAGTTGCAGCATCATGTCAGGGGAGAGTTCCTCAATCTGTGCTGGAGTTTGTGACACTATGAGATTACACTTTGGGGATGCCCAAGTGGCACATGGAAGGCTGACCCAAGCAGCCCACAAATAACCTTCAAAAAAACTCCCTGAAGCTTTCAGGATTATGTCCCACAGGTTTTAACTCTCCCTCTGAATTCACAGCTCAGTCAATTGCTTTTTTCCCTCATGATACAGACTCCTAATTTTAGCTGAAGGAATTTGCAGCCTCTGAAGGGCTTAGAGGTTTGATAAGAGGCAGTTCAAATATCCCAGATAAGAGCCAGCAGTGCTTTTTTGAGCACTTTTTACATCCTCACTAGATTTTGATGGGGTTAGAGAGTGATGGTCAATACTATCCCTTGGCCAGGAAGCACTGACTTCTCTAACAGCATTGAATAAGGGGATGCTGCAGGAATTCTGATCAGACCTTCCAGTGTCAAAGAGCTCCTGAGTTTATCATCCATTGCAGTTGCCACCAAAGATCTCAGAAAAACAAACACCTTTATTCCACTGCTGCACATCCCCCCCTGGGGGTTTATCCTTTGCTATCCCCTCCCCATCACAAGATCAAGCTCAAGTTCCTGCTTGCTCTAAAAACCACAGCCTCTTTTTTTCACTTTTTCTCTTGTCCCTAAGGATTCTATATCCCTGCTGGTCTGGCTGGGCTTCTTTTCCCTCCCAAAACTTCCATCATCATAAAGATGCAGCCCCAGGAAGGATGAATTGGAGGAGATCTATTTGTCCATCTTGAGATCTCAGGTCTCTCCCAAGGCAAGAGGAGAAGGAGCCAAGCACAGGAACAGAAGTTCCTCACCTGTGACAAGGTTTCGGATGAGGAGTGGTTCATCTTCTTTATGATATTCCAACATTCCCTGGAAATCTTTCTCCTTCCTCTGGACAGCAGTTTGCATGCTACGCTCGTGCCACCTCCTCTCTGCTGGGATTGGGGCTTGGGATGCTGTGAAGAGAAAAGAAAATCAGTGGTACCTGGTGGTCAAGAACTCTTCAGTTCCTCTGATGTCCTTAGAGAAGACACCAGGTCAAAGAGTTGCTTCCAACCATGTCAGCAGCTTCACCAGGCTTCTAAAAACATAAAAAATGTGGATTAGGGGTAAGCAGAAGTTCTGAGTCTGAATGAAAATAAAGTGTAAAAGTTAAACCAAAAGAGGAAAACATGAAGTCCTATTTTCCAGCCTAGCAGGTAGAAACCCCAAGGGAGGATTTTTACTGTCCCATTTTCAAAAAGGGGGGGAAAAAATACCTAAATATCCCATCTTCTGGCTGGCTGTAAAAGTGAAGAGCTGTGGTGGCACATCCCTGGGTGTTGTGCTTTCAGAAAAGTTTGATAAAGCAGAAGAGAGCAGAGTGTAAGAAGGAGCAGCCTTATGCATCAAAGTTCCACCAGCAGACACCTGCCAAGTTTACCCCAGAAACCCTCCAGTTATTCAGCTGAATTTCACTTAGTGCTTGGTTTTCAGCAATCAGCTCATGAGCAAAAGGTTCTGTGATTAATCACAGCATCTCCAGAGAATGGGAAGCTCCCTCTGTCACATTTGAGATGTTTCCTTCACAAGAAGATAGGGAACTGTTGGAGTGAGTCCAGAGGAGGCACTGGAGATGCTGGGAGGACTGGAGCAGCTCTGGAGCTTCCTAAACCCCAGCTCTAAAACATGTGCCACCTCAAGAGTTTTTGTTTGCTTAGATTTTCTCTTTTAAAACACTCAGCAAGGATTTGCTTCCCACTTTGGAGGCCTGAAAATGCAGCAGTGATGTTTGGAGCCTGAAACATGTGCTGGAAGCCCAGGAACCACCCCTGTCCTGGGCTGCAGCCCCATCAGGGTCAGGGAGGGGACTGTCCCCCTCTGCCCCACTCTGGGGAAACTCCCCTGGGGTGCTGGGTCCAGTTCTGGGGTCCCCAAGACCAGAAGGAGATGGAGCTGTTGGAGTGAGTCCAGAGGAGGCCCTGGAGATGCTGGGAGGGCTGGAGCAGCTCTGGAGCCAGGCTGAGAGAGTTGGGGTTGTTCAGCCTGGAGAAGAGAAGGCTGCAGGGAGACCTTAGAGCACCTTCCAGTGCCTGAAGGGGCTCCAGGAAAGCTGGGGAGGGACTTGGGGAGAAGCTCTCCTTGCTGAAAGGCAGCCTAAGCANTTATCCTTTGCTATCCCCTCCCCATCACAAGATCAAGCTCAAGTTCCTGCTTGCTCTAAAAACCACAGCCTCTTTTTTTCACTTTTTCTCTTGTCCCTAAGGATTCTATATCCCTGCTGGTCTGGCTGGGCTTCTTTTCCCTCCCAAAACTTCCATCATCATAAAGATGCAGCCCCAGGAAGGATCAATTGGAGGAGATCTATTTGTCCATCTTGAGATCTCAGTTTTACAAACTCTCCCAAAGCAAGAGGAGAAAAAGCCAAGCACAGGAACAGAAGTTCCTCACCTGTGACAAGGTTTCGGATGAGGAGTGGTTCATCTTCTTTATGATATTCCAACATTCCCTGGAAATCTTTCTCCTTCCTCTGGACAGCAGTTTGCATGCTACGCTCGTGCCACCTCCTCTCTGCTGGGATTGGGGCTTGGGATGCTGTGAAGAGAAAAGAAAATCCAAGGTGGTACCTGGGGGTCAAGAACTCTTCAGTTCCTCTGATGTCCTTAGAGAAGACACCAGGTCAAAGAGTTGTTTCCAACCATGTCAGCAGCTTCACCAGGCTTCTAAAAACATAAAAAATGTGGATTAGGGGTAAGCAGAAGTTCTGAGTCTGAATGAAAATAAAGTGTAAAAGTTAAACCAAAAGAGGAAAACATGAAGTCCTATTTTCCAGCCTAGCAGGTAGAAACCCCAAGGGAGGATTTTTACTGTCCCATTTTCAAAAAGGGGGGGAAAAAATACCTAAATATCCCATCTTCTGGCTGGCTGTAAAAGTGAAGAGCTGTGGTGGCACATCCCTGGGTGTTGTGCTTTCAGAAAAGTTTGATAAAGCAGAAGAGAGCAGAGTGTCAGCACTGCAGGGAGGAGCAGCCTTATGCATCCAAGTTCCACCAGCAGACACCTGCCAAGTTTACCCCAGAAACCCTCCAGTTATTCAGCTGAATTTCACTTAGTGCTTGGTTTTCAGCAATCAGCTCATGAGCAAAAGGTTCTGTGATTAATCACAGCATCTCCAGAGAATGGGAAGCTCCCTCTGTACCACACAGATGTCACATTTGAGATGTTTCCTTCACAAGAAGATAGGGAACTGTTGGAGTGAGTCCAGAGGAGGCCCTGGAGATGCTGGGAGGGCTGGAGCAGCTCTGGAGCCAGGCTGAGAGAGTTGGGGTTGTTCAGCCTGGAGAAGAGAAGGCTGCAGGGAGACCTTAGAGCACCTTCCAGTGCCTGAAGGGGCTCCAGGAAAGCTGGGGAGAGACTTGGGGAGAAGCTCTCCTTGCTGAAAGGCAGCCTAAGCATCACCCAGGAGCTTCATCTGGATTTTTGGTTTCCTGTCACACTCACAATGAGCTCAGTGCTGGCCCAGAGGGACAGAACAAGTCTTGCTTTAATAGAAAAAAAAAAAAAAAAGAGAAAACCTGTTGCTCTCCAAGGCTGTGAACCCAAAGTGTTGTTCCCCCACCCCAATACCTACTATAAGCCATGTCACCTTCAAAATCTTGGACCCTCTTCATGTAAATCTTCAGCTGCTTCTTCAGCTTCTTTTCATTCTTTTCCAACTTCTCCAGCAATTCTTTAAGATCCTGAAATAAAAACCAAGATGCCTCGGGTGAGTTTGAGGCTGGTGTCACTCTGCAGCCAGGATTGTGCCACTGGCTACAGGGTGGGAGCATCTTGGGAGAAGAAGAGACAATTCTTTCTGGTTTGCTCAGAGACACCCTCACTTACACCACAAAGAAGGAGCCTGCAGAGAGTTTAGGTGGGATGGAAGTGCCTTCTCCTCTCCTTCATGTGTCCTAAATCTCTCTCAGCCTGGTTTGGTTATTTCCCCCCTGCCTTAGGCTGTGTTTTCAGTGCAGCTTCTTACCAGGTTTTCATTGGTGAGTCGTGTAATTTCTTGTTGAAGTCCAAACTCCACCTGGACCTCAGGAGACAGCTGCAGGGTCTGCAGGAAAGCCTGGTGCTGCTTCTCCATCTCTTCTTTCAGTTCATCCACTTGGTTTTTCAGAGCTTCTAACTCCTCCTCGTGCTCTCTCCTCTGATCCTGGAGCTGGGCTTCCAGCAGCCTGAGAAGAAGACCACAGAGATCAGCCTTGTGATTATAGAACCCACCACTATTTGGGTTGAGATCCTTCCAAAGCAGCCAACCTGAGGTTCCTGGTCAACCTCCCTGTGAAAGTGACAGACAAAGGGGTGCTACAGCTATTTTTGTCACAGCAGACTGTCATTTGCTAAACTACAGCTTCAATACTAATGAAATGAAGAGATGTGAGCTCAGAGAGTTGGATTTTTTTTTTTTTTAATAAATGCCTGA
Source organism: Florisuga fusca (assembly GCA_038090715.1). Taxonomy (NCBI): domain Eukaryota; kingdom Metazoa; phylum Chordata; class Aves; order Apodiformes; family Trochilidae; genus Florisuga; species Florisuga fusca. The sequence continues at coordinate 557,220 of JAAWXA010000050.1, forward strand.
GGTAATTTTTGGTCATCTTGACCATCATCTCCTTTCATCATCACTGCTGACATCACCAGGAGGCTTCAGCAGGGGGTAAGAAGGTTATTTCCTCTTTCTCTCCATTCTAGGTGGCTACCCCACTTTTTCTCAAATAATTTGTGCTGTCACCATCACCTACACCCCCTTTTCCCTGCTCCAGCTCTCCTTCCTGGCCAACATCAGGGTGAAATATTGAGCTAAAGAGGAAAGGATTTATTTAGTGCATTAGGAATCAATACATTATGTGTATGAATACTCAGAGAATCATTTGGGTTGGAAAAGAGCTTGGAGATCATTCAGTCCTTAACCCACCCCTGCCCCCGGGCCCTCAGCACCACATCTCCAGGGCTTGGAAATCCCTCCAGGAATGATGGGGACTCCAGGCCCTGACAACCCTTTCCAGGCACTGAGGAATTGTTCCCCAGCTCCAATCTAAACCTCCCCTAAAGGGTCAGTGGAGGGTTAGGAGATGCCACCTGTCCCCAGGGGGGTCCTGAGCTTGCTGTGCCACCCTGAGCTCTGCAGCCTCTGCACTTGGGGCTGGAGTGGCTCTGACCACAGTTACACTTGGAGGGATCTCCTAAGGCTCTTCAGAGAGTCACACAAGCATTGGGCTTGGAAAAAAACCTTGGAGATCATCAAATCCAACCCTGAACCCAGCACTGCCAAGGCCACCACTGCCCCAGGGCCCTCAGCACCACATCTCCAGGCCTTGGAAATCCCTCCAGGAATGATGGGGACTCCAGCCCTGCCCTGGGCAGCCTGGGCCAGGCCCTGACAACCCTTTCCAGGCATTGAGAAATTCTTCCCCAGCTCCAATCTAAACCTCCCCTGGCACAACTTGAAGCCATTCCCTCTTGTCCCAGCACTGTCAGTTCCTTTAGGTCCAATGGGCAATTCCTGGAGAGTTTTGCCTGTGAAGTGTTTCCCTGCAGAATTCAAATTTGTTGGTTTGGGGTTTCTTTTGAAGGATTCTATAAAAGAAAATATGCTTTCTTTGCAAGATTTCTGGATGAAAAGTATTCACTATTCTCTAGTTTAGAGGTTGTTTTTTTTCTCTTTCTTTCTTTGGTGTTGGTTTTAGAAGATCTAAGCAACCCAATCTCCTATTTTTCCAACAGGAGGCAGAAAAGCATGTTTTCCATCCCCAGAAACATGAGCAATAACACATTAAGCCTCATAATCACGTTGTCAGGAGTTACACTCTGAATAGGCTTGGAAAACACAAGCTCCCCATGAAAGAAGTACTGAGGTTCTTAATTTTCATTTTATTTCTTCAATAGAAAAAACAAAACCCAAACATTCTCCTGCTACAAACGTGGGCTCTGACGTTGCTATGCAAAACAAATGAATCACCCCTGTTATTTTTTTCCTGTTATTTGGTTTAGCAGCTCATGTCATGACTTTTTATAAAAACCATGCAGATGGAAGCCTTAAACCAGGCTGCAGGAGAGCACAGACTGATGAACAGCCACCCATCTTCTGAGCACCAGGTTGGACCAGCAAAAGAATCCAGAGGTTCTTCTGCCTTCCTTCCACCTTGATTTATGGTTTTATTTTTAAATCAGCTTTGAGATGAGAGCTCTTTACAGAATTCCCCAGATCTTGAGATTGATTGTCCTGAGGTGTTCTCCAGGGATATGTGCCCATCAGACCAGGATATGGGGAGAACTATGGACTGGGTGTCCACCACACTTGGGCATTAGTGACAACAACCACTTCATCAGCATCACAATGACTCCTCTAAAAATCAGAGAAGTTTGAATATCCCACCTCCAGCTGCTCCCTGAGAGGACAAAAGGACCTACAGGGGACATCAGGTCCTACAGAGGACAAGAGCAGAGGAAGAAAAAGAAATCAAAGGACAAACAAAGAGGGGAGAAGAAGCAGCAGGGGAAAAAAAAGAGAAAGTGTTTGACCTGGCAACTTGCTTTAAACCTTGGTAAGCCAAGCCGAGCTCTCCATCTTCATTGAGATACCCCCAGTCCTCAGTCTTGCTAGAATGAAAGGACAGAGAAAAGGAAAGAAAAGGAGAGAGAAAGGTCAATAGCAAGAGAAGGGGGGAAAGGTGCAGAACCCTTATTAAATATATTTGATTTTTTATAACACACTTTCATGACATTCTATTTCCTTATCCACCATGTTGGGGGAGAACCATGCCCTGGTTGTGCCTCTTCCAACAAGCAGAGCTTCTCCTCCCTCCCCATGTCCTCCTGCAGCCCTCTCCTCCCTGACCCACCAGAGGAAGCCAAAAGTGTTGGGGTCAGAAGGAATGACAGCTCAGGCCTGAGTTTTCATTCCTGCATGGCTGAACTGCTTCCCATTTCATTGCCCACCCCATACCAGTGAGCTGAAATCCACATTAAAACTATAATGCTTCAAAAAGCAGGGAGGAGAAACAAGGACTGAGAGGGACAAATGAGAGAGCAGAAGTCAATAGAAAGAGATTTTGGGGTAAAATCATCAGCTCTGCCTGCCCAGAGAAGCTGTGGCTGCCCCATCCCTGGAAATGTTGAAGGTGGAGCAACCTGGGCTGGTGGGAGGTGTTCCTGGGGGTGGAACTTGATGGTCTTTAATGTCCCTTCAACCCAAGCTGTTCTATGGATCCACAACCTCCTTTCTCTTTTATCCTTGGAGTACAACTCTGGGGCAGAAGCTGGTGACCTGCATTTGGCAACCTTGATGAGCAGGGGATAAATTTTTGCCCAAACAACTCCCTTCAAGTGACTTTAAAAGGAGTGCACAAACCCCAGAGATGGTAATTTTACCATCTTCAGATAACTATCAGCTCTTCATAAAGCAGAAAGGGCTTTTCATTTTCAACCACAGATGGACTTTGTTGGGTTGGGTTTCTTTTAATTAACTGGAAAACTAATGCAGATGACAGATTAGAGGTGGGCACAGTGGGAAGCAGTGATAAGAGCCACATGGGAGAGTGAGGAGCAGAGATATGAACCCTTGGTGAGCAGAGATATGAAGCCTTTCCATGTGATGGCCTCTTCCAGCTGCAAAAACATCCTCCTTGTCAAGCCAGAGTCAGCCCTTTGCTTTGCATTTGCAGCTGCAGGTGGGACTTACCCAGCAGACAAAAAAAAAATAAAAAAAAAAATCTTTGGATATCACTTGGAAGTTAATCACAAATTTGGAATTAATCAGGCTTAATTTCAAAGACACTAAGCCTGCTTTGAGCTACCAGGTTGTTATCTCTAACATCATCCCCTGCTCTTTTTTTGGCTCTGCATTTCCACCAAGATCAAACAGGCTGGAAAGGAAGATCCCAAGGACTGAAACAAGGAACAAAAAGTTCATTTTCCATTCAGCTCATGAAGCAGAAAACTATGTGGAAACAAACTTGATGTCAAGACACATAATCTCAGCCTGATTTGGGTGGGAAGGGACCTTTCAAGGCCATCCAGTCCAACCCCTGGGATATCTCCAACTGGATCAGGTTGCTCAGAGCCCCATCCAACCTGACCTCTGCAGAGCCCTCCTGCCTTCCAGCTGATCCACACTCCCCCCCAGCTTAGTGTCATCTGCACATTTGCTGATGATGGACTCGATCCCCTCATCTCAATCCTCACTCAAGATATGAAACAGGACTGGGCCCAGCACTGATCCCTGAGGGACACCACAGGTCAGCGGCCGCCATGTTGATGCGGTAGGCAGACCACATCCACAGCCTTCCCCTCACCCACCAGACGGGTCACCCGGTCATAAAAGGAGATCAGGTTGGTCAGACAGGACCTGCCCTTCCTAACCCCGTGCTGGCTGGCTCTGATCCCTTGCCCATCCTGCAGGTGCTGTGTGATTCCCCTGAGGATGATCTGCTCCATAACCCTGCCAGGCACTGAGGTCAGGCTGACGGCTCTGGAGTTTCCCGCCTCCTCCTTCCCGCCCTTTTTGTGCCATGACGTTCGCCAATGAAGCTGGAGTGATGCCACCAGGTTTCTTTGGAGCCTTCCTGTCCATTTTTGCTCTTTTGCCACCTGACACTCAATCCCCTCATCTAAATCATCAATAAAGATATTAAACAGGACTGGGCCCACTTGTCACCTCTCACACTCTGGTCAGTCCCTTCTCTGCTGGAGGACAGAAATTGGGCCACACTTACCTGTTGGTCTCACACATCCCCTGGTAGGCTTCAATTGCATCCTCCTGATCAATGTGCTTGTCACTGTTTGGCCAGCTGGCATTGGTGCTGATCTTCTCCTGAATTCAACATGCAAAACATAGCAGCATGAGCCATCTCCTCCTGCCTTTCCAACCTCCTGATTCTAAACAGTTCCCACCCATCCTCAAGATCTTCCCAGGGGCACCCATCAGACCACAGAGCACCCATGAAACTCAAACATATTCAAACAGGGAGCAGCAGGGATTAGGAGAATGTAGTGAAGCTGGGAGGGTTTGTGGTCTGAAATGGAAAACAAAATCTTGAGGAATGGTAAGAATTAGAAAAAAAAAAAGTCCAAGAGAGAGTTTGCTGGAAACATCCTCTTCCAGCAGAACAGGGTCTGAACAAAAAGCCCTCAAAGAACAGGGCCAGGCTACAGCCTACACACCACTGGAAACAAGTTACACCTGCACCAGCATCACTTGAGCAGAATATGGTCCAGAAGCTCTTTTTCCCCTTATCTCATTTCCTTGCAGAATAAGCTAGATGTCACAAAACACCCCCAGGAACATCTCAGACCAACCCATCTTGGTGCAGGGCTGGAGAAGTTTTTACCTGATGTGGGCTGGTTGGACTTCATTAGGTGTGGGGTGACAGGACATAAAGAGTCCTGGGCTGTCTGAAATGTTGTCATGAACTCTGCTCTGTAGGCTGAACTTCTTATCACCCTGCAGAACCTCCTAAAACCTCCCTGAGCCATCCTGCCACTCAGAGCCTAGAGAAGAAATGCCCCAGCTCATGCAGGTGGTGAATTTTCAGCTAGAGAATGGGAAAAGGGAAGGGAAATCCCATTTTCTTTGATTACCATGCTTTTCCCTGTCTCTTTTTCCCGGGCTGCCTTCATTATCTGTGTCCTCAGGATGAGCACCTCTTCTTTTCTCACTTCCAACTCCTCATTGGCTGATTTCAGCTGGTTCAGCAAGAGGTTGTAACTCTCTTGAATATCATTGGATGAATTATTCTGGGTTGCTCTGTCTGCTACAGCCTTCCTCAGCTCATTCAGTTCATTTTTCAGCTTCTTGTTCTCTGACTCCAGCTCTTGCCTCTGGAATAAAAAAAAAAAACAACATTAACCAGTTCAGATAAACTGCCCTGCAGTGCCTCATTTTTTTCCTGAGACATCTCTGAAGGAACTCAACAATCACAATTCATGCCAGGATCTGGATTTTCTTGGCAATCCAGCCACGTGTGGCTCAGAAAAAGATTTTGGCTGCAGTCAGTAGCCCATTCCCTTGTCATAACCACACTACTGGGTGGCACAAGGCAGGTTTTTTTATCTGTTGACACTGTGTTTAAACAAAAAGCCACCTTTAAACAAGAAGCCAATTGAGTTCATCTCCTCTTTACTCATTTTTTTTCTCAATCAAGAAACTACCACCAACTCCAAAATGTTTAAATCACCTTTAATACTTATTAGACAGGATGGAAGACACTGATTTCCATGATCATCATGGCAGGCCACAGAATTCCAGTGGTCTGGGTTGGAAGGGACCTCAAAGATCATCTAATTCCCACCACCAGGGAGATCTCCCACCAGCCCAGCTTGCTCCAAGCCCCATCCAACCTGACCTGAGACACTGCCAGGGATGGGGCAGCCACAGCTTCTCTGGGAAACCTGGCACAGGGGCTCAGCACCCTCAAATCCAAGAATTTCTTCCTCATGTCCAACCTCAATTTCCCCTCTCCAAGTTTTAACCCATTTCCCTTGTCCTCTCCCTACCCCCCCATGTCCAAAGCCCTCCCCCAGCTTTCCTGTAGCCCCTTCAGATATTGGAAGGTTGCTCTGAGGTCACCTGGGAGCCTCCTCTTCTCCAGGCTGGAATATCAGCTTGATTTGAACCCTTGGGTAAAGGTGGATTTATGAATCCTTTTGAGCCTCACACCAAAGAATTTCCTCCTAATAGCTCACCTAAATCTCCCCTCTTTACATTTAAAGTCATTCCCCCTCATCCCATCCCTCCATCCCTTGTCCCCAGTTCCTCCCCAGCTTTCCTGGAGCCCCTTCAGGCACTGGAAGGTGCTCTAAGGTCTCCCTGCAGCCTTCTCTTCTCCAGGCTGAACAACCCCAACTCTCTCAGCCTGGCTCCAGAGCTGCTCCAGCCCTCCCAGCATCTCCAGGGCCTCCTCTGGACTCACTCCAACAGCTCCATCTCCTTCTGGTCTTGGGGACCCCAGAACTGGACCCAGCACCCCAGGGGGGTCTCCCCAGAGTGGAGCAGAGGGGGACAATCCCCTCCCTGACCCTGCTGGGGCTGCAGCCCAGGACAAGGGTGGTTTCTGGGCTTCCATCTCACATCCAGCTTCTCTCCTACCATCCAGAGATCCAGGTCCTTCCCTCTCCCTGCTGCCCTATGACTCTTCCCAGGGTTTTCTGGCACAATCCCTCTTATCTACGTGGTATCTGCTTCCTTATCAGCTTTGGCAGGGGAGAGCTAACAAATCTGAAAATAGCTGGGGGGGGAGTGTTGTAATTTGTACAATTTCTCTAATGTGTAGCTAAGCACAGCTGTGTAAACCTCGTTTCCATGGGAAACAAGTGTTATAATTATAAAATCTTTAGAAAACATAAATAGCAGCCCCTAGCCCAGCAGAGGTGTGAAGGGAACAGCTGAACTGGCATCTGGACATGAAGAAATATGTCAGGAAGGGAGCATAGTCAGGGGCTTGAAACCATCTGCCCTTAAAAAGATTTGAAAAAAAAAAACAAAAAAAAACAAGGAGAAGAAAAAAATGCTTTAGATTCAGCAATTCCTCCACACCCTCAACCACAGCTCAGCAGGGGAAGCATCCAAGCCACTGCTTTTGCTAACCAGAGTTTCAAAACTCCTTTTCTCCCCCCCTTTCTTGTTTTCTTTGGGTTTATTGCTAGGTTCAGACAATTTATTGGGGAGCCATGCAACAGGTGACAGCACTCACCTTCAGGCTGTTGTATGCAATATCTTCATGGTCTGAAGTCACTTCAGTCTTTGTTTCAATTACCTGAGTGGATTAAAGAGAGAAATGAATATTTATTATGAATTATTAGCAGGTTTTTAATCAAAGAGGAGAAGCCTGGGAAGTTTCCTGGTTCATGTGTTTCCTGCAAATTGCTAGAAGTTACTGGGTTGTCAGTAACCCTCATTTTTTTAAAGTATTTGGGGTGGATTTTTTTTAAATGACTTCCAAGCAAAGTAGAAAGATTCTCTTTTTTCTTTTCACCAAGAAGAAAAAAAATATATCTAGGGAATAATCCTCCCCTGCAAAACAGAAAAGGAAGAATGCCTTCTGCTAACACTTATCTTGCTATTTCTGATTTATTCTACCCTTTTAAAGCTATATTCCTGCACCATCATGACTGGGGGATTAAAAAAAGCCACACAGATTATAAATCTAAATCTCTTATAACCACTTTTTATGTATAAAAATTGAAATCTGTTCCCCTGTCCAATTGTCCTTAGCTGCCAAAAAAGTTCCTTCCCATTTCCCAGCTGCCTCTTGACTTGATTTTGTTACTCTCAAACCTCAGTTCCTACATCCTGTCCCTCAGGCCATCCAAGAAAGTCAGTTACCAACATGAAACACTAAGGAAAAGCTCTCTCTTACCTGGGATTTCTTGCTCTCTTGCTCCTTTTTCTCCAGCTGGGCTTGCAGCTTTTTTCTCTCCTGCTCCAGCTCCCTGACTCGCTTCTGGAGCTTGAGGAAGAGGGTCATGTCCATGGCTGCTTTCTCCATCCCCACCTCCTGGAGAAGAAGAGGGAAAAAAGGGGAAAAAGGAGAAGACCTCAGACAAGTTTTAGAAGCAGAGTGCCAGATCTGGCAGTGCCAGCACCCATCCCAGCCACACAAGCATCCCAAGACAGATATTTTCTAAGACCAACCCCTCATTTCAAGCCCTTCTTTTTCATGTCAATCAAGAATTGACTCATTTTAATAAATCACTGAGTGTTTAAGAGCCCAACAGAGAAGCTGGTTGACTGTGGCCAAGATTAAAAGGCCCCAATGAGTCCCTTCCAGCCATGTAGTTATTGGTTTTTAATTGGTTTTATCTGGAATAGGTTGGCATGGCCACCATTGATTACTTTGCCTTCACAAAATGCTCTCAGAGCAGTTCAGGAATATTATAGCAACATAAAGGGAAGTTTCTTTTACCTCCACTTGTTGTATCACATCCTCAGTGTCTCCTATCTCAGAGGTGGAGATGGATGGATAATTGGAATCAGACTCCAAACTGCTCTGGTTGGATGGGTTCCTCCTGTGGCCTGGTGCTTGCTGCCAAGAAGAGGTGCAGATACATCATGTGGCACATGGTTAAGAATCATAGAATCATAGAATCATAGAATTAGCTGGGTTGGAAGGGACCTCAGAGATCATCTAGTCCAACCCTTGATCCACTGGAGCAGTTGCTAGACCATGGCACTGAGTGCCACATCCAGTCTTTTTTTAAATGTCTCCAGGGACGGAGAATCCACCACTTCCCTGGGCAGCCCATTCCAATGCCTGATCACCCTCTCCAGAAAGAAATTCTTTCTAATATCCAACCTAAACCTCCCCTGGCACAACTTGAGACTGTGTCCTCTGAAGGTCGTCTGTGAAAAGAGTCCAGCTCCCACCTCGCTACAGCCTCCTTTCAGGGAGTTGTAGAGAGTGATGAGGTCTCCCCTGAGCCTCCTCTTCTCCAGGCTGAACAGCCCCAGCTCCCTCAGCCTCTCCTCACAGGATCTGTGCTCCAGTCCCTTCACCAGCCTGGTTGCCCTCCTTTGGACCTGCTCCAGCACCTCAATCTCCTTCCTGACCTGAGGGGCCCAGAACTGGACACAGGACTCCAGGTGTGGCCTCACCAGGGCTTAGTCCAGGGCAGAATCACCTCCTTGGACCTGCTGGCCACGCTGGTCCTGATCCAGGCCAGGATGCCATTGGCCTTCTTGGCCACCTGGGCCTCTGCTGGCTCCTGTTCAGCTTCTTGTCGATCCAAACCCCCAGGTCCCTCTCTGTCTGGCTGCTCTCCAGCCACTCTGTGCCCAGCCTGGAGCTCCCCATGGGCTTGTTGTGGCCAAAGTGCAGGACCCGGCACTTGGCCGTGTTGAACCTCATCCCTTGGAATCAGCCCAACTCTCCAGTCTGTCCAGGTCCCTCTGCAGAGCCCTCCTGCCTTCCAGCTGATCCACACTCCCCCCCAGCTTAGTGTCATCTGCACATTTGCCCATGATGGACTCGATCCCCTCATCTCAATCCTCACTCAAGATATGAAACAGGACTGGGCCCAGCACTGATCCCTGAGGGACACCACAGGTCAGCGGCCGCCATGTTGATGCGGTAGGCAGACCACATCCACAGCCTTCCCCTCACCCACCAGACGGGTCACCCGGTCATAAAAGGAGATCAGGTTGGTCAGACAGGACCTGCCCTTCCTAACCCCGTGCTGGCTGGCTCTGATCCCTTGCCCATCCTGCAGGTGCTGTGTGATTCCCCTGAGGATGATCTGCTCCATAACCCTGCCAGGCACTGAAGGAAGGATTCCTCTCAGAACTGTGTAGAAATGTTCATATCTCAAGGCTACCTTTATAAAATGTTTGGCTTTTACCTCCTAGTGAGTTCCACCTTCTAGTTCTTACACCTCACCATGACACTCAACTCAACTCAAGGGGACAGTTGAAATTTCAAGGTGACCCAGAAGCCCAGCTGAAAAATTCTGCATGAATCCAAGGCTTTTGATGACATCAGATGCCTCTCAAGTGCACCCAGGCAAATCTGAACTCAAGATTATGCTGTTCACAGCACCCTCTGGGGCTTCCTTTAAATTCTTACCAACCTAATGCAGCATCACTTGAATTATCAGCTCATTTTCAACAGTTCTTCTAACACTTGAGCAAAGCTGAACCTAAAAACTTTGGCTTTTAAAATTCCACGTGTTGTTGGGATTTTATTTTTTTTTTCTTTTGTTTTTTAATCACACACATGGTTTGGCTTCAGTCTTAAAATCAATTTAATCTTAGAAATCCCAAGGAAAAACTAATGTCAGTGCTTTGGGGATGAGTGAATTCCACTATCCAGCAACCATCTGGTCCAGGACACAAGAGAAGAAGGAATAATTTCAGTTTTTTTACCTTTATAATTGTCATTTCATCCCTCAAGTTGTCATATCTCTGCTCCAGCCTTGAATACTCTTTTACCAGGTTCTGGTAACGAGACCTTTCTTCTTCCAGTTCCTTTTTCATCTGGATATTTTCCTCAACTGTGTTTTGGGCAAAATCATCTTTAAAATAAGATTTTAAAACAAAAAAAACAACAAGGAAAAGAAAGAAAAGAAATTCAGCTTCACCTCTGAAATAAATTTATTGTAATTCTGTGCTACAATAGTGACTAATTAACAAAATGCTCCCTGCCAAGAACCTTTAAAATCCAGATGGGCATTCTTCAGGATTCAGAGGCCACTTGGAACATCTCAATGGCTCCTGCTTGATGAGCAGAGTCCTCTGCCATTTGAGTTAAAGAAAAAGCCACAGCACCTAGAGACCATCTCTGAAACTCACTTAAGGAAAGACCAGCATGGTATGGAAATAATTCCCATTTAAGAAGTGGTACTTGCTACATTTAAAAACCTCTCTGCCTGCTTCCCACCACCAGATTTGGCACAGGAGCCAACTGACAGCAGCATCTTTTTCTGATGTTACATTCAACCATTTCCCATGGTAGGATTGTGGAGGTTGAGAGCATTTTACAGCCAATTAAAATGCTTTGGTTTGTTAGAAATTCTCTTTTGGAAGTCAGTCAGGTCTCTCCTCTTCCTGAGAAACCAAGGTAAAGACAGTCTGTGTGTCCCTTTAAATGGGTGGCCACCAAACCAACCCCCTCCACTTGCTCTCCCTGACCTTGGATGCTCCCAAAGCAATCCTGGAAGAGAAGAAAATATTGACAGCAAGTTTCTTTTCACCATGTTATCTTCATTCCTTTCTTTTGCATCAGGCTGAGAGCACGAGATACTTTCAACCTTGCCACCCACCAGCACAAAAAAAAATGATTTTGAGTGGAAACAGCACAACACTCCAAGCAGTTTTGGTTTGTTGTTTTTTTTTTTACCTTCTTACCTTCAGACTGACACAGGATCCTGCTGTTCAGCTCCTCTTTTTCCTGCTTCAGGAGAGTATTTTCCTCTTCCAAGTCAGCGATGCGCTAGGACACAAGGCAAGGAAAGAAAGCAAGGAATGAGTGCTGGCTGCAGGGCAGAGCCTCTGCTGAGGGATGAGATTTCACCTGGCTTGGTTGGATCACAGCCCCACTTTGCTTTTCCTGAGTGCATTTCTCCCTTAAATTCAGGTTTGTATGAATTGAAGAGCTTGACACAATATTGAGCAGTGGGACTTGGGAGGAATGATCAGCTCCAAGTAATCAGCTCCTCAAATCATTGTTTTCACATCTGGAGGGGCTTCGTTGCTGTCTTCAACTCCTAAAAATCACTAAGGTTGGGAAAATACCTGGAAGATTATCTGGAAGCACTGCCAAGGCCACCACTGCCCCATGGCCCTCAGCACCACACCTCCACAGCTTTGAAATCCCTCCAGGGATGGGGACTCCAGGCCCTGACAACCCTTTCCAGGGAGAAACTGTTCCCAAACTCCAACCTAAACCTCCCCTGGCACAACTTGAGGCTGTTTGAAGTGCTGAAGTTGTGTTTGGTGCAATGTATTAAAACCATGGCTCATCTGGGAGCATGGAGATGTTCAAGGTGAGGCTTGAGGAGGCTCTGAGCACCCTGATCCAGGTGAGGGTGTCCCTGCTGACTGCAGGGGGTGGGACTGGGTGACCTTTGGAGGTCCCTTTCAACCAAAATGATTCTGTGATTCTAAGTGTTGTCTTTAGGCCATATCAGCTGAAAGACTGGAAGGGGACAGTGAGGAAACTCACCTCATTTATCCCATGAGGGAAAAGCTGTGGGATGCTGGCATTATTTCACAATAATGCTCTTTAATGGGTGCTGATCATGAACTCTTCTGCCCAGGAAACAAAGTTGTGATGGTTGGAAGAGAAAATTAGACAAAAAATTGGATTCTTCTCAGCTAAAAAAATTGGATTCTTCTCAGGGGAATATTTTAGAACTGAAAGACTTGGTAGAATCCAATACAGTGATTCTCAGGTTTAAAAACATCTATGCTCAACCTGGATTAGAGATCTTTAATCTGTGACCTTAAGTGATTGAGCTTGTTTATTGTATTCCTGCTTCCATATGAAAGAGAAACAAGCTGGGATTCAACATTTGTCCTCATGGAAACCCAAGGAGAAGGAAAACAGTCCATTAAATGCTGGTAGAGGGAAGAAGAGCAGGTCACACAGTGGCCATCACACAAACTCCATCTCTGGTACCTACACTGGTCCATTTTATACTTCATTTAAATACTCATTTTCTCTAGGAAACATCTCAGAAGGTGCTTCAAATACACCAGCATCTGCTTTGAAGGAGTTTTATGGAAGATGTTGAGCAATGAGCACCTCTGATGGCTTCAGCTCTTATCTGTTCCACTGCTCATGACATCTTCCTCCAGCCTTTCCCTAATCTCATAAGGAGAGGATGATGGAATTTGGGATTTTTCTAATAAAACTCCTAGCCAGGCTTTGAATCAGCCTAGCTCATCAACTGAGAAGATTAAGTGCTACCAAAAAAACCCAAAAAAACCCCTAGGAACTGGTTGGTACTCCCCCAGCTCTGATGTTTTAAAGTTCATCACAAAATGGACTAAGAGGGGTTCGCCTAAAATTAAAGAGTTGGCAGAGAAGGAAGAGATTAAAAGATCTTTTTTCAGTAAGAAAATCACAACTCTGAAGGATTTGCAGCTCAAGTTGATAAAATTAAGGCTGTCTTCTCAATCTCACTTAGAAGCTTCTGATGACTTTGGATATTGTCCCAAGAGTGAGCACCTCCCACCACAAGCAGGGTGCAAGCTCACTGCTGAAGGTGCAAAGTGCTCCTCACACCTGAATTCAGTTTTACAACCCAGCCCACACTTTCAGGGATTATTAGAACTAGTCCAAAAGCTCCATTAGAAGGTGTCTCAGAAGGTGTTTTCACTAAACAAATGGTTGACAGGAGGAAACAAGTCTTCTCCTTCTTCCCACAGGATAAGGAACAAAAGGGAGCAATTGCTGGCAGTGATGGGAGCTTGCACTGCTCAGCAGAAACATTTTATAGTTAAACCATTTCTTGTCACCATAAAGCACAGGGTATTTTCTCTGCTGCAGGCATTTCTACAACCAGGGAAAGCTGCTGCATTGTTTTCTTGCTTTTTTGAAAGCATTTCCTTGGTCATTAAACCAACCTTTTCTCCTCAGGGGATTTGCAATGAAGAACAAAAGAGGAGCAGTTCCTCCCCAGCTGTGTCACCTTTCAAAGGAAAGCATCTTTTCAGGCTCTAAAAGCCTGGGCTGGAGCTAGATAATGAACCCAGCCCTGGGCCAAAAAGAATCTTCTAATTTGGTGCTGGAGAAAAGAGAACCAAGCCCTTATTGGTGCAGGATGTCTGCAAAAAGCTTTGCTGGCAGCCAAGAGACAACATGTGTCCAAGGCTAAAGCCCTTTTGAGAAGCACACCCCAAAATGCCTTTCAGATATTGTTTAGATTAAATTAGCTGCTGACCACGGAGGCCCCACACACCCAAATCTTAATTAAAGAGTGGAAATTAAGTCTTTCCCCTTAGACCTGTGAGGAGCAAGCTCAGACCAGCACGACCACCAATGCAACATGAGAAGAGGCACCTACTTTCCTCAGCAGATCTTTCTCCTTGGTGTAGCTGTCTTCCACGACCTTCCTCTCCCCATGAGCTTTCTCCAGCTCCAGCCTGAGGTGCTCCATCTCTTCTTGCAAGCTGACAAGCTGGCTGCCATCCCCCCGCTGGCTCTGCTGATATTGTGCAAGTTCTTTCTTGAGCTTTTCCACCTCAGAGGAGTGGGCAGAGGCCAGGGTAGAGAGCTGCTCATTCAGGAGTTTGTATTCTTTATTCTGCAGCCAACAGCCCCCAAAAAGAAGCAAGCAAGACCAGAAGGCAAGATAAATGCACAGATCAACACGCTACAAAAATAAACTCCCATAAAATCCTTGAGCGTGGTGGGTAACAAGCAGCTGGGAGAACCAGCTTCTCCTTCCACATGCTAACAAAGCTCAGAAAGCTAAACACAATTTCCAAACTCTGACAAGAGCTCAACAATGTTTTGCTCACTGCTGTGCAAGCATTTATTAAACTGACATGAAAAGCAACCACGTGCAAGCAAACATCATTTGACAGTGCTGGCAACCAAACCACAAATCCTAAACGTTGGTTACAGCTTCTAAATGATATTATTTAATGCTACCAGTTTGTATTTCTTTTTTGGAAAGGGGCTCTGTAATACTGGGTTTGCAGCTTACCTTTTATTCCTGACTCCTTCCCCCACAGGAGCCAGGGGTGACGACCATAATTGCAGCCTTGAGCACAAAAAACCTTCCTAAACCCCAGCTCTAAAACATGTGCCACCTCTGGAGCTTTTTGTTTACTCAGATTTTCTCTTTTAAAACACTCAGCAAGGATTTGCTTCCCACTCTGGAGGTCTGAAAATGCAGCAGTGATGTTTGGAGCCTGAAACATGTGCTGGAAGCCCAGGAACCACCCTTGTCCTGGGCTGCAGCCCCAGCAGGGTCAGGGAGGGGGTTGTCCCCCTCTGCTCCACTCTGGGGAGACCCCCCTGGGGTGCTGGGTCCAGTTCTGGGGTCCCCAAGACCAGAAGGGGATGGAGCTGTTGGAGTGAGTCCAGAGGAGGCCCTGGAGATGCTGGGAGGGCTGGAGCAGCTCTGGAGCCAGGCTGAGAGAGTTGGGGTTGTTCAGCCTGGAGAAGAGAAGGCTGCAGGGAGACCTTAGAGCACCTTCCAGTGCCTGAAGGGGCTCCAGGAAAGCTGGGGAGGGACTGGGGACAAGGGATGGAGGGGTGGGATGAGGGGGAATGGTTTCAAGCTGGAAGAGAGGAGATTGAGATGAGATATTCGGAGGAAATTCTTGGATTTGAGGGTGCTGATCCCCTGTGCCAGGTTTCCCAGAGAAGCTGTGGCTGCCCCATCCCTGGCAGTGTCTCAGGTCAGGTTGGATGGGGCTTGGAGCAAGCTGGGCTGCTGGGAGGTGTCCCTGCCCATGGATAAAAGTTGGGACAAGATACTTTCTAAAGGTCCAAAGCAAACAGTTCAATGATTCTATTGCTCAGACTTTGTTAAACTTGAAGTTCTTTTCTTTTAAATTATTCTCCAAGGAGAACTGTGACATTCCTGGTTTCAAGGCAGGCTCAGTGCCACAAATCCTGAGTTTATTTTGCTCCCCATGGCAGAGCCAACATCACTTCTACCCCCAAACTAATTTATTCACCAAAAAATGCTCACAGAGACACTGCTGTCTGCAGAGACAGCTCCGGGAGCTCAGTGTCAGTCTAAATATTGGCTAAATTGACACTGAATAAATCAGCTAAGTGATCAGAAGTGTCTCTGGCAACTAAAACATACACATTGAAAATCACCTCAACAAAACAGAACTCAGAAAAAATAATTACCCAATGTGGATAGAAAAAAAAAAAGTGGCCTGGTGTGGATATTCCACTGCCAAACTGATTTAAATCTTCCAGGGGTGTGCAAGAACTCCCTCACCTGACCTAGAAAGTGAATTAAAGAGGCCCAGTTGTGGGTGGCAGAGCAGGTGAGCTGAGGCTGACCTAAAATAATGGGATTTCATGTTTTCCAAGAAAGATCTTCTCTCCCTCAGGGGCACAGAGAGTGCTGAAGCTCTATCCATGCGTGAGCTAAAGCAGCAGAAATAGAAATGTTTTCTTCCACGTCTTGTCAGACAAGGATAGAGCTGCAGCTCTCCAGGTTCCCTGCAATATTTCTTTTTTTTTTTTTTTTTTTTCCCCCTTAAAAAAAATTAATTGGCATTTTGAAAGGTTGTTTTCATAGATTAGCAAGGACTGAAGTCGAGATACTTCAGGGAATCTATAAAATCACTGCTGATAGAAAAAAATGCAGCATGCTGAAAAGAAAGTTGACTGGCAGGGTGGGCATTAGGACCTAGAAAGCATCCTGGGGACACCTGGGAGGACAGAAATCCCCAGTTCTCATCTTCTTCATGGTTGGACCTCTCCTGTCATGCAGGGATGGGAGAAATTGAAGGAAACCACTTGGGATGTTTAAGGGTTCCTGACACAGCCCCAACAGAAGGATTAGCTGCAATCAGTAGTAAGTACCAATAGGAAACAGCTGAGACTACAGATAGTAGGTAGCCTGACTCAGAGAATGCTTCCTGCCTGAAAAGGACAGTTTAAGGAGAGAGGTGGATGTAATTTCCCTCTTGGAATCAGTGGACACAATTGGATCTACTCAGCAGTTCTCCTACTCCTCCCTGAAGATCTTGTACAGCACTGGAAGCAACGTAGAGGGTATATAATCATTAAGGTTGGAAAAGACTTCTAAAGATCATCAAATCCAACCATCAACCCATTAAGAAGTGTCACATCTACATGGGTTTTGGAAAACCTCCAGGAATGGGGACTCCACCACTGCCCTGGGTGGTGGAGGTGCACTCTGACATTGGTAGGTGGGAAACCCCTCATTCTATGCAGGGTAGCAAACACCCATTTCACAGCTGACTCGTGACAAGTGACCACTGATAAAGGCCTTTCTGTGACCCAAACAGCCAGAGGAAGACCACCAAGCCTTTATCACTTCCACCACACCCTCCCAGCCCTCTGTGCATCCACCCCACTCGTACAACAAGCAGCACAAAACGCCCTGACCCAGTTTGAAACACCTCAGGACACACCTGCTCATCAATCTTCCTTTGAAGCTGGACCACCTTGTTCTCCATGCCAATGTTGAGCTTCTTCAGGTGCTGTGCTGAACGGGCCTCAATCTTCAGAGCCTTCAGCTCCTGCTTGGCCTTCATACGCCGGTAGTAGCACTGCAGGACAACGGCGGCACCGCGGAGCCGTCGGAAGCGAGTCCGGGCCAGCCAGCCCCGGGTGTACTTCTGGAGGATGGTGGCTTTGTGCTCCAGGAGGATCTGTGGAAAGGAGACCAAGCAAAGGTGAAAAGTCACCTGTAAAAAGTAGCAGCAGCTCTGGTATGGCTGTGTGGTGGCACTGGACGCTTGGCCTCCCCCGGGGGGGAGTGCTGATCCCTGGTGGCCTCGTTCCAGAGTCCTGGTTAAGCCATCCCATTAATGGGACAATCCCTTGTGACTTCTTCCCTGAGGCCTTGCTAACCAAAATGGCTGCACCACCAACCATAGAATCATAGAATCATAGAACTGGCTGGGTTGGAAGGGACCTCAGAGCTCATCAAGTCCAACCCTTGATCCACTCCCCCATGGTTCCCAGCCCATGGCACTGAGTGCCACATCCAGTCTCTGTTTAAATATCTCCAGGGATGGAGAATCCACCACTTCCCTGGGCAGCCCATCCCAATGCCTGATCACCCTCTCCAGAAAGAAATTCTTTCTAATATCCAACCTAAACCTCCCCTGGCACAACTTGAGACCGTGTCCTCTTGTCTTGCTGAGAGGTGCCTGGGAAAAGAGACCAACCCCCCCCTGGCTCCAACCTCCTTTCAGGGAGTTGTAGAGAGTGATGAGGTCTCCCCTGAGCCTCCTCTTCTCCAGGCTGAACAGCCCCAGCTCCCTCAGCCTCTCCTCAGAGGATCTGTGCTCCAGTCCCTTCACCAGCCTGGTTGCCCTCCTTTGGACCTGCTCCAGGACCTCTTCCCTGAGTCCTTGTTAACCAAGCCAACAGCAATCCCAGAGCCTGGCAATTTCTTTACTAAATCTTTATGAACAAACCCACTCACAGTTATGGCTCCTGGAAGCTTCTTCCCAGAGTCCTTACCCAAACCAGAGGCAGTTCCATTTCCAGGTTTTTTTTTGCTTTGTTTTGGAAGACTTTGAAGGAGCCAATTTTTCTGTAACAGTTTTTGCTCCTTTAATTTGTGTTCTCTCCTTTAAGAGAGAATTATGGCTACTGATAAGAGATAACTTTATATAATCTGTCATTTCAGAGTGCAAGGGGGTAACTTTCTTAGGAAAAGGATTTGTTTCTCTTTGTTCTGGTAGGTAGGAGGGGTGATGGTTGGAGACTGGAAGGGGTGTTTCAAGCCCAACTCCTGCAGGGTGGTTCTCTGGGCACTGCAACCAACTGCTGCAGGAAGGCATGAGCAGACCACTCCTATAAGGTTTGTAGGTTGTTTTTTTTTTTGTTATCAGTTTGGGATAAGTTGTATCAGAAGAAAAACCACATGAACTTCTCTTTACAATCTTTTGTTTCACCTAGAGGTTTTCTTTGCACTGGCAAATATTATTTCAGAAGTGTTGAAGGCCAGGCTGGCTGGGGCTTGGAGCAGGGAGGTGTCCCTGGCCATAGCAGGAGGTTGGAAGTGAATTATCCAAGGTTCCTTCCAACCCAAACAGCTGCTCTGGTTCTGAGGACATCTGAAATCTCTGGGGGGTGACCAGTTGTCCAAGTAACCTCCATCATCTCCAGGAGCAGGCTCACACCTCATCATGCTTCTGGTTTCTCTGAGTATGCCTGTGACTATAAATGGAGGTAACACCAAAGTGAGTCTGGATCTGAGGAGCAGCCAGAAGGTTCCTCAAAGCTGTTCTCAGTTTCCTGACAGGTGATTTCTCACTCTACCACTTATTGCCATCAAACCTTTACTTCCTTGCTTTCATTTAACTCACAAAGCTAATGAAGAGAACTAATTAAAGAGGGATTTCCATAACTAAATGACCTTATGCCTTTCATGACAGACCCTACTGGTCTTCCTACCTGCATCTGCAGCCCAAATTTGGTTTGCCAGGGAGGTTCTTGCAGAGTGTGAGTTGGATCAAACAACATTTCCAGATTTCCACAATACCTCCTGGCATCCCAGTGCCTGGATTTTGTTTCACTGCTCCACTGAGGGGCTGCTGCCAAAATCCTTTTTAGCTTGCACAGCTTTAAATGGCAACTCTGACTGCCCACATTTGCTCTCCAGCAACAGTGGAGGCAGTCAGCTTTGGAAAACGTTAAACCAGCCACAACATACACATCCCTGTGCTACACCAGTGGAGGAAAAATAATAATAATCAGGGAATTGAGAGGTTTGGGTTGGAAGGGACTCTTAAAGGTCACTTAGCAGGGCCATCTGGGCAAGCTGGGCCAGGGTGTCACCACTCTCAAGTAGGTGAGAGCTTTCCTGCCTTTTTTTTAACACAGGGTTGGAGTTGTACCTGGTGATAAATCCTCCTGACAAACATGCCCCGAGCAAAAGCCTGAATGGTGATGGTGGCACTGCGGACCCTCTGGAAAGCTCGGTGGATCCGCAGCATCCGGTACTGCTTCTGGAAAATGATGGCAGCTCTTGTCCTCCTCAGGTGCTCAGCAAGTCTGCAAAGGACAGGGAAAAGGATTTAGATGGACTGGATGATCTTTAAAGGTCTCTTCCAACCCAAACCAGTCTGTGACTCTGGGATTCTTTCTCTTGGAATCTCCAGCTGGCTAAAGAGAAAAACCTGGTGTCCAAAAGCACCAAGAAAGACCATCCCACCAGTATGGTTCAGATAAGGGGAGCTGAGCACAGAATCCTAGAATGGTTTGGTTTGGAGGGGACCTTGAAGACCGTCAAGATCCAACCCCCCTGCATGGGCAGGGACACCTCCCAGCAGCCCAGGTTGCTCCAAGTCCCATCCAACCTGACCTGAGACACTGCCAGGGATGGGGCATCAACAACCTCCCCAGGCAACCCGTTCCAGTGTCTTACAACCCTCATGGTGACAAATTTTTTTCCTAATATTTAACATGATGTCAGGTCTCCCTTTCACTAATGGGAGTCCCTGGCACCCAGGAGCACTGGAACCAGAAATCAAGACACCTCATCATTCCCAGACAGCATTCAAACCCAAATTTTTTCCAGCTTTTCCCTTCTGTTGTCCCCTCTGCCTTACAGCCTTGAGCCAAATGACATCCAAGGTTGTCTCCATCACTGCCCTGACTATAAAAAGCAAGAGTTGGGCAGGGTAGCCACCACCTCCCTGAAACGGGTCACAAATTGATTTGACATTTAAACCAATGTGCACTGATTTAGTAATGCTCCAGAGCCCCAAGCCATTCATGGAAAGGAAATAATGAGGGATGTGGTCAACTCCCTGCTGGGTCGCTCCAGTTTTCTGTCTCAATTTGTGTTCAGTTTGCTGCTATCTAGGTTAATAAATGTCCATAAAGCTTGCATTTAGTTTCATAATGAGCTCATTTTGCTGAACTTCTTATTTGTTTCTTGCTCTCAGCATGAAGAATTACACAGATTGTTGAGCTACTTCTTGCTTCTGAGAAAAGCTTCTCAAAACCAGAAGAGCCAAATCGGATCCATTTATTATTCTCTTCATCAAGGCCACCAGTTTCTCATCAGGATAAGAAAAAATGGCTTCAAGTTGCACCAGGGGTGGTTCAGATTGGATACTAGGAACAATTTCTTTAAGGAAAGAGTGGTTAGGCATTGGAATAGGCTGCCCAGGGAAGTGGTGGAGTCCCTGTCCTTGGGGGTGTTTGGAAAGCGTGTGGACATGGCACTTGAGGACATGGTTTAGTTGGCTGGTGGTGTTGGGCTGACCAAACCAAGTTGGACTTTTCCAACCTTAACAATCCTGTGATTAGGACCCACTGAACTGGAGCTAACTGGAGAGGACACAAGAAGTTCCATTTCCAAAAGAAGGAGAGTTATTCAGGTGACATCCCACCCTGGGAATCCTGTGTGAAGGAACTGAAAAATCCCCTTCAAGAAGCACCTTGCAGCAGAGGATTTCAGCACATCTCCTTCCAGCCTCCCTTTCAGCTCCCACCCCATTGCTTTGCCATCACTAAGGGTTCCTCCTCATCCTTTGAGGGATGGTTGGCTGATGCAAAGTCAAATACAGAGTCCAAGTTGGTAGGTGTGCATGGAGAACCCAGCAGAGAGGCAAAAGTTAATCACTGATTCCTCTTTTTTCTTCACCTTCCTTTGATTTCTTTTGAGGACTCGTAGAATCATAGAATCACAGAATTGGCTGGGTTGGAAGGGACCTCAGAGCTCATCAAGTCCAACCCTTGATCCACTCCCCCGTGGTTCCCAGCCCATGGCACTGAGTGCCACATCCAACTCTTTTTAAATATCTCCAGGGATGGAGAATCCACCACTTCCCTGGGCAGCCCATTCCAATGCCTGATCACCCTCTCCAGAAAGAAATTCCTTCTAATATCCAACCTAAACCTCCCCTGGCACAACTTGAGACCGTGTCCTCTTGTCTTGCTGAGAGGTGCCTGGGAAAAGAGACCAACCCCCCCCTGGCTCCAACCTCCTTTCAGGGAGTTGTAGAGAGTGATGACTGTCTCCCCTGAGCCTCCTCTTCTCCAGGCTGAACAGCCCCAGCTCCCTCAGCCTCTCCTCACAGGATCTGTGCTCCAGTCCCTTCACCAGCCTGGCTGCCCTCCTTTGGACCTGCTCCAGCACCTCCCATCTCCTTCCTGACCTGAGGGGCCCAGAACTGGACACAGGACTCGAGGTGTGGCCTCACCAGGGCTGAGTCCAGGGGCAGAATCACCTCCTTGGACCTGCTGGCCACGCTGTTCCTGATCCAGGCCAGGATGCCATTGGCCTTCTTGGCCACCTGGGCACACTGCTGGCTCATGTTCAGCTTCCTGTCAATCCAAGCACTGAAAGGTCCAGCACTGTCTGGCTGCTCTCCAGCCACCCTGTGCCCAGCCTGGAGCTCCCCATGGGGTTGTTGTGGCCAAAGAACTCACTAGATATCTAGACACACAGACACAAAAGCCATTTCATGTTTCTGCTCCTTTCCCCAGCCATGCTCATGTTGCTCATATGACACTTTTTCTAAAATTTTACCTG
>JAAWXA010000050.1:579314-626315 GCA_038090715.1 Florisuga fusca
CCCTCAGCCTCTCCTCACAGGATCTGTGCTCCAGTCCCTTCACCAGCCTGGCTGCCCTCCTTTGGACCTGCTCCAGCACCTCCATATCCTTCCTGAACTAAGGGGCCCAGAACTGGACACAGTACTCGAGGTGTGGCCTCACCAGCGCTGAGTACAGGGGAAGAATCACTTCCTTGGACCTGCTGGCCATGCTGTTCCTGATACAGGCCAGGATGCCATTGGCCTTCTTGGCCACCTGGGCACACTGCTGGCTCATGTTCAGCTTCTTGTGGATCCAAACCCCCAGGTCCCTCTCTGCCTGGCTGCTCTCCAGCCACTCTGTGCCCAGCCTGGAGCTCCCCATGGGCTTGTTGTGGCCAAAGTGCAGGACTTGGCACTCATTTACCTTGTCTCCAAGTCAGCTGTAAGGCTGAGGAGAGGCCCCTGCAGCCCCCAGCCTAGAGGAGCACAGGCTTCAACACCCTCAGGTCCACCAGTTGCTCCTCATAAGATTTGCTCTCCAGAAACAAAGCTGAAAGGACCCAAATTTCCTTGATCCTATCTGTGGAGTGCCTGAGGCCAGTTTGTCAAGATGCAGGGGAAGGGTAGGGTCTGACATGACTAAGGGCCCAAGATGCAAGGTGACCTGTGTTGGGATGCTATTCCATCCCTTTCCTACTCCCTCAGACCCACCCTACATCTCTTCCCAGCAGCCTGCTTCCCAGCTGTATCTACAGAATCCCTGCAGGCCACCAACATGAGGAACCTTGAGGTGCACACAAGGAGCTGGACATGAAGCTCCATTCTCTTGTACTTTAAACACCCCCACTGGTAGGGATTTGAAGTGATTTTTCTCATTACAAAGGATACAGCAAATCAATTCTGACAACTCCCCTTGGACACCAAGGAGGGATAAATTTGGTCTCTGCAGAAGAGGAGTGAGCAAAGTGCTGCCTGCCTGATCCAAGTTCCCTTTTTGCTAGAGGTTTTCCCAGGAAAATATCCCTTTTCTGAAACAAATCTTGGAGGATTTGACCCATCTGATCACAGCCTGGCTGCTCTAACCACGGGCCCAGCAGCCAGAAATCAAACGCACAGATCCACAACATGGAACTGAGACTTGATTTTGATCTCTTGCCCCTAAATAAAGCTGGGGAGAGGGGCCAGGAATAAATCCTGACTTTAGCACAGAAACTTTCAGTACATTTCAGGTACCTCCACATGGCTCTTGGCTTCACAGAGCTGAAACACAACACACTTTCCAGAAGAGGAAATGGAAGAGACAGAAAATACAAAATCCCAGCAGTGTTTTTTTTCCATATTTGCCCTCCCTCAGGGGGTTTCCTAGGACCCACCTCCTCGCCAGGTGCCCCCGGGTGTGGCGTTGGATGATGACTGCAGCTTCTCTCAGCCTTTGGTACTTGATCCTCTGCAACCAGCCCCTCACAGTTTTCTGAATCATGATTGTGGCAGCTCTGAATTTATCTGCTCGGAGTTTCTCCAGATATGCCACCTGGCCTGCACGGAAAAAGATCTTGGTACGTCCAAACTGGAACTTGTCTGGATCCTTTTCAAAAGCATAAAGGAAACTACATTTAATTACAGCAAACATTTTTTTTTTTTTTCTTCTTCAGTCTACGTTGCAAAGTAGATACAGGTACAAAACACCCATTTTGAATCCAATTTATCAGCTCACATTCATTAGATGGAGAACATATTATCAGATTCCAAACCACCTGAGCTTCTGTATGCCCAATGAGGAAGGCAGCACTCGGATTCAGTCTTAGATTGCATCAATCTACACAGCTTTTCAGATGGTTTTAGGGTTTTGGGGGGTTAGTTGCTTTTTGTTTTCAAGTTAAATAGAACAATGCAGCAATAGAGGACTTGAAGAGAAGATTTATTTCACCTGCAAAGTCAGACATGTCCTGCACGTGGCTCTGCAGCTCAGGGAAACCCATAAGAACTGCAGTGAGGAACCCATCTGAGTCAGGTCCCCAAAACCCCAGGAGGAAAGCAAGGACCCAAAATTAAAACCTCTCTGAGAAGTCCCCCACACCTCAAAATCATGATGGCAAAAATGCTGCATTTCTTTCAGTTTTCTCCCTTGAGCAAAGAAGCATTTAATAATTGACTAAGATTCATGAGGTTGGCCAAAGCTGGACTTCAAAACAGTGCTCCAGCTATGGCTAACCAAAACCAGGAGGGGCTTTGGGGATGAATTTTTTCTAAGCATGGCCAGATGGTCATGGACAGCCAGTGATGGCAAAGCCTAGACTTCACCAGCACTGAAATGATCATGTTCAACTGGACTTCAACCAGGAGGTCCCATGGCACACTTCCTCTTGCTCTTTTTTTGGAAAAAGAACCCCAGGCTGCCTAGGCTAAAGAAGGAACTGCATGAGCAGCAGGTGAACGAGGAGTAAGGAGAGTAATTTAGAATCATTTTGGTTGGAAAAGATCTTGAAGATCATCAAATCCAACCCTTAACCCAGCACTGCCAAGGCCACCACTGCCCCAGGGCCCTCAGCACCACATCTCCAGGGCTTGGAAATCCCTCCAGGAATGATGGGGACTCCAGGCCCTGACAACCCTTTCCAGGCACTGAGGAATTGTTCCCCAGCTCCAATCTAAACCTCCCCTAAAGGGTCAGTGGAGGGTTAGGAGATGCCACCTGTCCCCAGGGGGGTCCTGAGCTTGCTGTGCCACCCTGAGCTCTGCAGCCTCTGCACTTGGGGCTGGAGTGGCTCTGACCACAGTTACACTTGGAGGGATCTCCTAAGGCTCTTCAGAGAGTCACACAAGCATTGGGCTTGGAAAAGATCTTGAAGATCATCAAATCCAACCCTGAACCCAGCACTGCCAAGGCCACCACTGCCCCAGGGCCCTCAGCACCACATCTCCAGGCCTTGGAAATCCCTCCAGGAATGATGGGGACTCCAGCCCTGCCCTGGGCAGCCTGGGCCAGGCCCTGACAACCCTTTCCAGGCATTGAGAAATTCTTCCCCAGCTCCAATCTAAACCTCCAGCTCAATTCCTCTTCTCCCAGCCCTTGTTCCTTGGGAGCAGAGCCTGACCCCCCCTGGCTCCAACCTCCTCTCAGGGGGTTGCAGAGAGCCAGAAGGTCTCCCCTCAGCCTCCTTTGCTCCAGGATCAACACCCCCAGCTCCCTCAGCTGCTCCTGGGCAGACTTCTGCTCCAGACCCTTCCCCAGCTCCCTTGCCCTTCTCTGGACACACTCCAACCCCTCAATGTCCTTCTTGTCCTCAGGGGCCCAGAACTGACCCCAGGATTATGATACTATCAAGCCACAAGCTTCAGTGCTGTAAATATCTTTGGTCCCAGCTCACCTTAATGAGGTCTTCCAGGAGGGTCTGACAGATCTGCTTCTTGTCATTCTTTGAGAGGTCTCTCTTTTTCATAAGAACACGGTATCTAGTGAAGAAGTCGTGGTAGGACCACCTGAAAGCAAAGCAGACACAGGATTAGTCTGCATGCCAGGCATTATTTCCTCAAAATAAAGTCTTTGGAGGCACAGATGAGTCAAAGTCACCTGAGATGGTTTTGTTGGCCGGTGCTGTTGGGTTGACAGTTGGACTTGATGATCTCCAAGGTTTTTCCCAACTTTCCTGAGTCTACGATCCTAAAATCCAGATCCTAAAATCCCCTCCTGCTAAAACCAGCAACTCTTAAAAAGCTCTCTTGGTAAGATTGTTAGAGAAAGACTCCACTAGAAACTCTTCCTTCTTAGGCTTTTCCCAACTCTGTTGACTCTAAAATTGAATCAATTCCTTCACTAAGCACTCTGGTCTGGGCCCAAGAGCCTTAAAACAAACACAAAACCTTTTGGACACTGAAAAAACCATTTGGAAGATCCTTCACTGGCCCCAGCAGAGAAGTTTCCAAGCAGGCAGCAGTAATTACAGGAATTAGAGCACTTTATCTTGCTGCTAGGAAACATCAGCTCTGCTGCTGCTGCTGCTCCACATAGATCCTGCAGCCTGGATCCTGAAATGAGTTCAGCACCTGCCAAGTTTCAGCCTTCTCCAAATTAACAGGGTGAGTTATGGACCCCTCAAACCCTGAGTGTTTAATTAAAACACTGGTTCCTTCCAGGGCTGTCAAATAAAGCCATCCTTATTGAAAAAAAAAAAAAATAAAAAAGAAAGAAAATAAAATGCACAAGAAATGTTAAAGAAAGATGGGACAGAACTGCAGAGATCTTGATTCTTGCCCTCACCCAATGAAACCTCCCCTGATCCTCACCTGCATGGACTTTCTGGGAGCCAAGATGAGAATATACTGTTCTGAAGAAGCTCTGTAAGAAGAGCACCTGGAAGGTGTCCAGAGGAGAGGCACTCAAATGCTCAGAGGGCTGAGCACCTCCCTGGGAAGCCAGGCTGAGGGATTGGGCTTGTTCAGCCTGGAGAAGAGGAGGCTCCCAGGTGACCTTAGAGCAACCTCCCAATATCTGAAGGGGCTACAGGAAAGCTGGGGGAGGGCTTTGGACACAGGGGGGTAGGGAGAGGACAAGGGGAATGGGTTAAAACTTGGAGAGGGGAGATTGAGGTTGGACATGAGGAAAAAATAATTTGTTTTGAGGGTGGTGAGACACTGGAAGAGGTTTCCCAGAGAAGCTGTGGCTGCCCCATCCCTGGCAGTGTCTCAGGTCAGGTTGGATGGGGCTTGGAGCAACCTGGGCTGCTGGGAGGTGTCCCTGCCCATGGAAAGGGGTTGGGAATGGAGGAGCTTTCAGGTCCCTTCCAACCCAAAGGATTTTATGATGCTTAAAACCAGCTCAGAAATCACAGCTTAAATGATTTTTCTTCAAAGCCTGTTGCTCTCATTTGTATGCTGCAAGAAAACCTGATTTTCCCCTGATTTCCATCTTGAACACAGATAACTCTTGGTTTAGGATGAAGTCTCACCTGGAACATTGGAAGTGACAGGGAATAAGCTCCCTGATTGCCCTTGGGGGGTTCTGCTGGGCTGGTGGCATCCATAGTCCTCTACCTCACCTCTACCCTCATCTCCCAGAGGTTTCCAGCTGGACGTGGCACCTCCAGAGCACAACAGGGCTTCACCCTGAGGATGTTCTCACCACCCTCCCTGATTTAACAGGAGCTGACAGTCCTGAGATCACACCACTTGTAATATTTGTCTCCAGAATATCAAGACAAAAGCTTTGCCACGCCAGGGGCTGAGTTGATCCATCAGGAGTTTCACTGGAATATTTGCAGTCCCAGTTGAGGAAGAAAAGGAAGCTGAGGAGGGTCCAGAGGTGCTGTTATAGGATCTCAGCCCCTAGAGAAAGGAACAATTAAAGCCCTGAGGTTTCATGTAACATGCCTGGTTCAACCACTTCAGGCTGAAAGCAGGATAAAATTATTTTAAATGAGGTGCTTCAAGAGGAACAAACATGATCCTCCAGACCTCCAAGGGAGAAATGCTGAAGCTCCATGCTTTGGGGCACACATGATTTTTATTCTTCTTCTGTATTTTTTTTTTTTAAGTTCAACATCTGCATCTTCAGTAGAGAAAAGGAAAAAAAACAACTAAAAAGGGAGAAAATTTACATCCCTCTTCCTAGACCACAAAGCCATTCCTAGGATGAGACAAAAGACCTTGCCCTGCAGTTTAGGAGGTCAGGAGAGATCATGGGAAGGTTACACCTCATGGTCAAGCTGTTAGAGGTGTTAATGAAAGTTCTAAGATCCAGACACATGGTGTAGGTGAAGAGTTGTCACCAGGAGGATTTTTGTACCCATACAGTTGAGATGGAAGGCATGAAGAGATGGACTACTCACAATTTTGCCAAGAGAAAAAAGAAAAAAAAAGCATAGAATGTCAGGTTGGAAGGGACCTCAAGGATCTTTTGGGCTGAGAGCAAGCCCAACTCACCTCAAACATCAAAAGTTTGCTTTGCACAGGTCAGTAAAGGTAATGGAAGGACACAGGAAAAGAAGTTGGAGAAAATAAAACCTCCACAGGGTTGAGCACCAAGGAGGATCCTTGAGGATTTGACCAGAAGCAAGATTTGGTCATCCCCCCCATTTTAATGTCATTTAGAGGAGAATGAGAGGGAATAAGCATAGCACATGCCAAGAATTAAACCTCTGTGTGTGTTTTTAAAAAAAAAAAACAAGATTTGGATGCTTTAGACAACACCACAACCAGGTAGAAAGCAAAGGAGCTGCTCCTGCCCCACATCCCAGGGCTGTGAACCCAAGAGCTGCCCTCCTGCTGCATGGGCTGGATAAATCAACCTCCTCATCATTCAGGGCAGAAAAAACCAGGGATGTAATTCTGATTCCTGAGGAAGCCTCTCCAAGCAGCTGCCTGAATTATCTCTGCCCTTTTGTTTTAGGGGGATGACAGCAGCACTGAACAAAGAGTTGAAAGGAGTTTAATAAGAGCTTGAATTTTTTAGGACTTAACTAGAAAACTGTTTCTTCCAGTGGCCCCCCAAAAAAAAAACAAAAAAAACCCCACCTTTCCTCTTAAGAATAAAAGAATTTATCATCTCCCATCACTCAAGACCATCCCAGTGACCCTGTGCTGAGCAAACCCAGCTTCAGGTAAGAAATCCAGGTGGTAGCACCCCCTGAAGGGATCAATATTTTAAGTAGTAGAGTTGGATTGTATTGATCTTTCTCTAGGAGCCAAAGGCTGCTGTGGGAGGTGGGGAGGCACAGGTTAAATATCTGAGCCAAGACTGGACATGAAATTGTTTTAGAAAGTGTAGTACAGGGAGAAAATTCCTCTTGCCTTTTTTACTGCAGCAGAACAGATTTGCCTTTCAATGAGCTCTAAAGCATTCAAGCTGGCAGGGCTTGAAATTAGCTGGGATATATTCAAAGAAGGAAAAAAAGAGGGGAAAAAATACCCTCTTCTTTACATATTACCTGGATTGGGAGTGGGCAGAGAGAACTGCTGGTAGCTGAAGACACTTTAAAGGTTTTGTTTCCCTGAAATGCTGGCAAGATAGCTAAAGGCATGTTATAATCAGATAAGAATTATTTTATATGCAATGCTGACCCATTCCAGTGATCAATGAGCTTAACACAGAGTTCCTGAGCTGTGATTTCCTGTGTCTGACCAGAGCAAGCAGCTCAGTGTCAAAAATATTTCAAAAAATAGATTTAACACATAACAATTACCACCAAAACATCTCACAGAACCTGCAGTGACATTACCCAGAGGGAGACCACCATGATGGGAGACCACTGCCTGAAAACCCCCAGAAGCAGCAAGAAAAATGTTAACACATGTTCAAAATTGGTTTGACAGGGTATTTTGTTATTCATGGAGATCTGCACCAATTAATTCTCTCCAGACCAATCTTTCTGTACCCAGTTGCAACCAAGAAGATGAATGGTTTTCCAGTGTGGAGATTTCTTCCATGCTTTACCCAAGGGAGCTGATGATAGATTTAATATCTCCACACTTCAGACAGTCCATTCATCATAATCACTTCCCTACACCCTAACAAAAACATTTCTCAACTGCTGGGTAACATTTCAATTTACTTGAGAGAGAGGCAGAGCACAGCAGACCATGAAGATGATGTAATCATAGAATCATAGAATTAGCTGGGTTGGAAGGGACCTCAGAGATCATCTAGTCCAACCCTTGATCCACTGGGCAGTTGCTAGACCATGGCACTGAGTGCCACATCCAGTCTTTTTTTAAATGTCTCCAGGGATGGAGAATCCACCACTTCCCTGGGCAGCCCATTCCAATGCCTGATCACCCTCTCCAGAAAGAAATTCTTTCTAATATCCAACCTAAACCTCCCCTGGCACAACTTGAGACCATGTCCTCTTGTCTTGCTGAGAGGTGCCTGGGAAAAGAGACCAACCCCCCCCTGGCTCCAACCTCCTTTCAGGGAGTTGTAGAGAGTGATGAGGTCTCCCCTGAGCCTCCTCTTCTCCAGGCTGAACAGCCCCAGCTCCCTCAGCCTCTCCTCACAGGATCTGTGCTNCATAACTTCCCTGGTAAGATGAGGAAATATCCTCAGTATTATCCCAACAGGGTCTGCTTGGGCCTCTTTCCTCTTGCTAAAGAGATTGTCCTCCTTTGTAGTGTTGTTTCTGGAACTGGAAGGTCTGGAAACAACACTACAAAGGAGGACAATCTCTTTAGCAAGAGGAAAGAGGCCCAAGCAGACCCTGTTGGGATAATGCTGAGGATATTTCCTCATCTTACCAGGGAAGTTATGGCTGTCCCAACCCTGGAAATGTTGAAGGTCAGGTTGGATGGGGCTTGGAGCAACCTGGGCTGTTGGGAGGTGTCCCTGCTCATGGAAAGGGGTTGGGAATGGATGATCCTGAAGGTCCCTTCCAACCCAAACCAGTCTGGGATTCTATGATTCAACCCAGAAAGTCACCATGATGGAGAAAACATGAAATGAAGGCAGAAAGTGGCTTTATGTAGAGACAGAGCCAAACCCACATCCTTCTCAGAAGTTACTCTTGTGGCAGCATGCTGGTAATTACTCATATCTAAAATATTACAGGGGGAAAAGAAACATTTTCTCCTCTTTCTGTAATAAAACCTCTCTAGAGAAAACATTTTCTAAGTTCTCTTTTGTTCTCAAGGTGAATCACTTACACCCAAGTGAAACAAAACCCACAAAGACCAAGATTTCCACTAGGATTTGAAGCCCTTTTAATATAAAACCTTCATATAGGGTTTAAATGTGAAGTAACAACCCTCCTTCTTGGTGTTCTCAATGGCTGTAATCCAACTTGTCTGAAAATATTAAGGAAATATGGAGAAATAATCAAAGAGAACCTGAGACTGATCTCGTGCATGGATAAATCCTGAATTAATCTCCCTTTTATCTTTTCCACAGAATTAAATTCCCCAGAATAATCTTATTAATAAGAAGCAGCACTTGCCAAGCTGGCTCCAAAAAGTCAATTGAAATCTCCAAATTATTCACAACCTTTCAGTGCTATTGCCCAGTTCTGCCTTTTCAAGACTGAAATATTTGATGACCATGGAAGGTGAAAAACTACCAAAACCCAAAATAAGCATCTCATTTCATGCTGAGTTGTTGCTGTATGCAATTATCTTCTAGAAACATGACAATAAACTCAAAAATCTGGCCTTGAAGCATCCCAAACCCTGGACTGAAGAAGGTCACTCTGAAAGAGCTATTTGCACCTTTTTTTTTTTTTTTCCCCCCTGGAGGATGAAAAAAAAATGCTGACAAGCTGCAGTGATGGAAGAGTTTTGTATTCTTAGTATCTTGAGGATAAAAAAAAAAAAAAAAAGACCTCATGATGCAAGCAAAACCACAAGCATCCCTTTAGAGGTTTGTTTTGTTTTTTTTTTTTCCAGGATGGAGTGGTCTTCATCCTGGTCAATGATTTGCTGTAAATAGATCTTGGCTGGGCTCCACGTGCTGCAGTGGTTCCTTCCCTCTGCTCCCCCCTCCCCAGTTACTGATTAGACATCAATTTTAGTGCTGGAGGGTCTGAAGTGCAGAGGTAAGTGGTTATGCTCCAGGTTTTTAAGAAAATGAGGAGTGGAGAGGAATGGGGTAACTCTGCAGCTATGTGAAAATCAGCAGCCAAATCCCCAAAGCTCCCCTGGAACCCCAGCAGCAGAGCAGTGATGGGGCACAACTGGCTGAAGGAGCATAAATCTGCATTTCTGTGGCTTTTCTGAAGAAAAAAACAGATATTTGAGTGTTCTAGGGTTGGCACTGCAAGGGGACAGGCAGGTGGATTTAGCCCTGCACCTCCTTTGATAAAAATTGTAACAAAAGACCTGACCTGGGAGCTGAGTTTTAATTTTCCCCCAAATAACCATCTCTCTAAATGAGATCATATCATTTAGAAGTCATTTTTTTATTAGTTACTTCTACAAATGTCTTGAAGTCTCCAAAGATGGGAGCAAAAGGTGGTGCTGAGTCTTCTAAGAGGGCAAAACCTGCAACAAGAGGACCTAAATCTCCATTTCTCTCTCTGGCCACCTCCCCTGCTGGCAGAGGAGAGAGGAACTGATTTCAGTGAAGCTTTTTTTTTAAATCTTTTTGTCCTTCTTCAAGGAACTGAGCTCAGCTGGCCAAGGAGATCCCCAGCCCCAGTTTTTGCCTGTCCACAGAGGTCACTGGCCAACAGAAGTTTTCCATGGCTTAGGTGCAGAGGAGCCATCTCATGGGACAAAATTTTTAGCAGGGCCTGTAGCAAAAGGACAAGGGGTGATGGGTTTAAACTACAAGAGGAGAAATTCAGACTAGATGGCCCAGGTTGCCCAGAGAGGTGGGAGATGCCCCATCCCTGGAACCATTCCAGGTCATTCCAAGGCTCTGAGCAACCTGATCCAGTTGGAGATGTCCCTGGGGTTGGACTGGATGACCTTGAAAGGTCCTTTCCCACCCAAACCAGCTGATGATTCTGTGATTCAATGTGCAGAAGCTGCTGTCTGAGGCAGCTGATAGCTCCAGCTCTGCAGGAGATGAGAACAACCACCAGGCAGCATGTTCCACCCCAAAAACCAGGGCAGGGGGTTCCTCATGGTGTTCAGCATGATGCTCAGCCAACTCTTTCCTGAGGGTATTTATAACTCCTTTGTCCCCCAGAAAAAGGCTGATGGCTCTGCTGACATTAACACAAAGCTGCTTGGCACAAGAACACAACTGATGCATTTTTAGAGTTATTCACCCTTGTCATCTACAGGGCTTATTTATACTTCATGTTTTCTGATTTATTAGGCCCTAAAAAAAACCCCAACAAATCCTCTTTACCATTTTCTATCACCACCACCCCAATCATAACCTTCCTTTTTTAAGAGGCAAGAGCTTGCAGGCTGGTAAAGCTTTGGATGTGAAGAGTGCAAGCCTGCAATAATCATTTACAGTCCTGGTTTTCTTGCTCTGCAAGGATAATCAGATTTTTGGGGGGGCTGGGCTACTGCAACAGGTGTGTGAGGTTTGAAGAGTAAAAAGAAAAGTAAACTGTACATGGCTTTTTTATGAGAAGTGTGCAGCTGAGGGATGGGATGTCATCCAGAGGGACCTTAACAGGCTGGAAAAACTGGTCAGTGTCAGCTGCAAATTCTACAAATCCAAGTGCAAGATCCAGCATGTGGGTCAGAGCAGCCCCAAGATGGGCACAGGGGGGGTTGAGAGCAGCCCTGAAGAGAAGGACTTGGAGGTGTTCCTCAGTGAGAAGCTCACCATGAGGCAGCAGTGAGCTCAGGCAGCTCAAAAGGCCAACCCTGGCCTGGGATGCAGCAAGAGGCTCATGGCCAGGAGGTCAAGAGAGGGAATTCTCTCCTTCTGCTCCACACTGGTGAGACCCCACTGCCTCCAGGTCTGGTGTCCCCAGCAGGAGAAGGACAGAGATCTGTTGGAATGAGCCCAGAGGAGGCCCCAAAGATGATCCAGGGGCTGGCTGGAGCAGCTCTGCTGTGAGGAGAGGCTGAGGGAGCTGGGATTGTTCAGCCTGGAGAAGAGAAGACTCCATGGGGACCTCAGAGCTGCCTTCCAGTACCTGAAGGGAAACTCCAGGAAGGCTGCAGAGGNAGCCATTTCTTTTTGTCCTGCAGCAGGACCTGCACCCATGCCCAGGAATCCCTGGCTGAGTCAAGGCCAAAAGCCAAAATTATGGGATGGGAGAGCATCCCTGTGGAGGGGAAGGGATGGGGGGGAGCATTGGCTCAGCCTGCAGTTTCCTGGTGTCCCTCTGCAACCCAAAATGTCACCTTCCAGAGGTCCCAGCCATGCTGCCCTCCAGCAGAGAGAGCTCCTGGGACAGAGTCAGGGAGCCCTAAGGCTCACTCCATAGAGCAGGCTGGGTGCTATGTCCTGCTGGGAGCAAAGAGAGGGTTTTCAGGCTTTCCCCCAGGATCTGAAAGCATCCACAGGTTCTCTTCATTCCTCAGCCTGCTGCTTCTGGCCCTGATCCTTGTAGAAAAGTGCCCAATTGGCTGAAAACCTCCCCAAATCTCTCCCCTCCCCTAGGGCAGGCCAGCAGGAAGGTCACACAAACCTCCAGCCCATGTTTGCAAAATTCCTGCCAAAACAAAGGACAAAGCTGGGGCTGGGAAATGATGTCACCCAAGTTGCTCTGCTCTGACAAGAGCTCTTGATCAGAGGTTTCCAGAGCTCCTGAGGAGCTTGAAAAATTTTAATTTTTTTGTGTTTCCTCCCAGGCACAGCCTGAAGCAGTCTCAGGATCAGAAAAAGTCCACAGACCCCAGGAGGTGGGAAAGGGAGTGGGATTCTGAGCACCAACTCCTCTTGCCCTGTGAGCAACAAAGCTCTCAGCATCTCCCAAGCTGCAGGATAAGGTCAGAAGATGAATTTAAAGAGCAAATAAAAGCTTGAGTGTTTTCTCCTAATAAACAGAAGACAAGGGAGGAGGAAAAAAAAATATAAAAAGGCATTTTCAGTATTTTAATGGGTGTCAAATTGGCAAGGAAATGCATTGAAATTCAAAGGGTTTTTTATTATTATTGTTATTATTGAATGCATTTGCTGGTGTTTAAACAAAGCAAATACCTGGTGACAAAACACTGAGCCAAATTATTGTTAACAGCAAACCAATAATTGGAGCAATAAATAGGATCCACTGGAAATTATGGAAACATTTCCCCTGCCTGACAATATATGGGCCAATTCAGCTCCCAGTCAGCAAGATAATTTCTGCTTTTTACTGTTCCACAGACATCCCTGCAAAGTACAGTTGTCATATACATCCATAAAAATATACAGGGAGCAAAGTTACTCAGATGTGCTTTTCCCTTCACTGAATAAACTTTTTGCTGGATGCTGGTGTTCTCCTTACCTGCACTGTGACAACTTCCCAAAGCCCTCCTGGCTCCTGCAGGAGGATTTTGCCTCACTCCAGGTGAAGCCAAGGGGTTAGTGATTAAGCACATGGACTCCAAATGACAGACTGGTAACAGTTGCTTGGATTTCCAGGATTCTGAGGGGTTCTCAGAGCCCCCTGCAATCTGTCACATTGCTCCCAGCCCCACGTATGGGTGGGATGGATGGAGGTGACNGAAGATGAGGCTTTGGGTTTCTGTATTTTTATTTTTTTTTTGGTCACTGTAACAATATTTCCCTCAAATCAAACTTGTTTCTTTCATTCCCTTTGAGGAAAGAAATAGGATTTTAAAGAGAAAAAGACAGGGGGCTGTTGAGTTAATGTAATTTAATGTTTTCTTGCTTTTAGATTGTGATTTCTAGTCAGCTGCTGACAATTTGATTGAGCAGTAGGGGGGTCTTATACTGGAAGGAGCAGATTGCACTCCACATTGGGTGCCTTAGCAGAGGGACATTGTTTATAAATAATTCTGGTGCAAATTATTTGTCTTGGTGCTTTGCAAGAAACCAGGGAGACAGCAAAATCAATGCTGTGGGTATTGGGCAGGTGAAAAATTGCCTCAGAGGTCTCAAAATGCAGCGACCTCAGAGAACATCAAGTCCACAAGGAGTGCAGACCCTGATTGTGTTGGGTCATTAATTCCTTTTAATTCATTTAGTTCATTAATTTAGACCAGTCTAAAATCAGGGCTGGAGGAAAGTTTGTAGGGAAGGAGGGATCAGTGAAGGGGAAAGATTGCTGATACCCCAAGTAACCATCTGAGCCTGGTGGGTTTTCTAGCTGCCTTCCAGTTCCTGAAGGGAACCTCCAGGAAGGCTGCAGAGGGACTTTTCAGAAGAGTGTCCAGCACGAGGAGAAGGGGAAAGGGTTTGAAAGTGAAGGAGAAGAGGTTCAGCCTGGCTCTGAGGAAGGAGTTCTTCAGCAGGAGGTGCTGAGACTCTGGAACAGATTGCCCAGAGAAGCTGTGGCTGCCCCCTCCCTGGGGGTGTTCAAGGCCAGGTTGGATGAGGCTTGGAGCATCCTTGTCTGGATGAGAGGTGTCCCTGCCCATGGCAGGGAGATGAGCTCTGAGCTCACTTCCAACCTCACCCATTCCATGATTTTCATAAATTGTAGAATTTCCTGCACACAGACCCTGCTCTGGGGATGAGAGGTGCAGATAGCATTGACTTTGAAAGGACTTAAGAGAAAGAAGAGTTTTAAACTGAAAGAGGAGAGATTTAGATGAGATATCAAGAGGAAATTCTTCACTGTGAGGTGGTGAGACACTGGTCCTGTGGCTGCCCCCTCCCTGGAGGTGTCCAGGGCCAGGTTGGATGAGGCTTGGAGCATCCTTGTCTGGATGAGAGGTGTCCCTGCCCATGGCAGGGAGCTTGGAGGAGATGAGCTCTGAGCTCCCTTCCAACCTCACCCATTCTCTGATTCTAAGATTGAGGCAAGCAGGAAAGAAGTCCTCTGGGGCAACACTTAGGAAATAAATAAACAACAACAAGAAGAAAAAAAACTGCAGCAGAGTACCTGGAGGGGAAGCCAGCAGCACTGATGCGGATGGTCTCCAGCACTCCACAAGCTCTCAGCTGCTGCACAGCTCTCTTTGGGTCAAATCTGCAATTATATTAAAGGTAGAGGTTAACATGAGGAGGAGGAACCCACAGCAGCAACCTGAAGCATTCATGAGAAGGTTTATGTTGGGATCCTTCACAATACATGTGATTTTGAACATGATGCACATGAGGGAGTTCAATCCTTCACACCTGAATTAGCTTCTGATTTGTGGAAGAAACTTCTTGTCATCAATACAGCCTTGGATCCCTGGGGTTTGGCCACAGCCATTCCCTTGAAAGCCTCAAGATAATCAGGCACCAATCCCCCCCCTTGCTTTGGAAACAGCCTGCACAGACATCCCACAAATCATGGAGTGGTTTAGGTGGGAAGGGACCTTTCTAGGCCAGCCTGGAAAGAGAGAGCAGGGCCATCTGCAGCTAGATGCTGAATTTCTTCTAACCATTAATACTCTTCACTTTGCTCTTTACAGGGGGAGAAGAGTCAAGTCAGGGAAGGTTCCTGGTGGAAGGTTCCTGGTCCAACTATCAGCATCCCCCCTGAACAAACCAGGTTTGCTTGCTGACTGATGCTTCCCCCTCCTTACAGGTCATAATTATAACCTTAGTTTTTAAATGTCAAAAAACAGTGGATGCCAGAGCCTTTAGAAGACAACAGTGACATCTATGAGGTCCCTGCATACCAATGACCAAGGTTTTTTTGGAGTTCCAGGGAATAAAACTGGGTAAAAACACAGAACCAAGAGGTCAAAGAAGACAAACAGCTGTTTTCTCAGATTTGCAGCTTGCAATACATCTCTGAACTGAAGAGGAAGACCAAGCCTGGCTTTTTGCTTCAGCTTCACTCACCCAGAAAACCTGCCTGAAGGTGGTCTGAGTCCCATCTTTACTTTTTCCACATTCCTTTTGGAAGCTATGAGACTTTTTGGTTCATTTTCCAAGCACACTATTTATCCCCATGGGCACAAACCCTCCACATCATTAAACCCACAAGAAATCATTCCAGACCTTCCAGTTCCAGAAACAACACTACAAAGGAGGACAATCTCTTTAGCAAGAGGAAAGAGGCCCAAGCAGACCCTGTTGGGATAATACTGAGGATATTTCCTCATCTTACCAGGGAAGTTATGGCTGTCCCAACACTGGAAATGTCTCAGGTCAGGTTGGATGGGGCTTGGAGCAACCTGGACTGCTGGGAGGTGTCCCTGCCCATGGAAAGGGGTTGGAATTGGATGATCTTCCAGCTCCTTTCCAACCCAAACCATGATTCTGGGATTCCCTGAGT
The DNA here is from genome assembly GCA_038090715.1 of Florisuga fusca. Classification (NCBI taxonomy): domain Eukaryota; kingdom Metazoa; phylum Chordata; class Aves; order Apodiformes; family Trochilidae; genus Florisuga; species Florisuga fusca. Next base: position 594,989 of record JAAWXA010000050.1, read on the forward strand.
TGTCTGTGAGGGAGGATGGAGTTGCCAGCATTTTGAGCTGAGGTGGAAACCCTCAGGCATGGTTTTGGGGAGAGGACAACCACTCTCCCAGCTCTCCCTGGCCACCCTTGTGCTTTCTTTGAAGCTGCCAAGTGGCAAAGAGAAGAGGAGAGAGGAAATTCAGCCCCACTTCTCACCCAGCACTCCATTTTGCTCCCAGGAAATGTCTTCACTCACTTCAAGTGGTGCTTTCACTGAATTAGGAGTGGTGGGGTTTAATTGCCTCTCTGTTTTCCAGAGCCAACCAAGGGGTTTCCTGCCATGGGGTATTTCCCAAGGTACCAACCTGCCCAGTGCATGGTGCAGGAAGAGAAGCCACAAGATGATCCCAGTGCAGGGGAAACAACAGAGACAGAAAATAAAATCAATTAAGGGCAAGGCCCACAGTGGGTGTTCTGTATTTGGGGGTTAAAAATCCTGTGCTAGAAGAAGGAGGCTTCAACTTCCCCCTGCCCAAAGGAAATAAAATCAGGTTGAGGCTACAACCAGCTGAGAGGTCAGGAATAGGATATAGATGGCTTTTTGTTGGTTTTTTTAGGATATTTATGTTTTCTTTTAAACTCCTCCTTTATTCCCCCAGTGGAGCTGTCAGGCTGTATCTTTTTTTTCCCCCCAAAATAAACCAAACATCCCTTAACAAAAAAATCAATGTAGTAATGAAAAAAAAAAAAAATCAGACTGAAAACCCCCTTTTCCATCCACCCCTCCCCAGGGAAAAGTTTTGATGAGGAAGTTATGGCTGTCCCAACCCTGGAAATGTCTCAGGTCAGGTTGGATGGGGCTTGGAGCAAGCTGGGCTGCTGGGAGGTGTCCCTGCCCATGGAAAGGGGTTGGGAATGAGATGATCTTTAAGGTCCCTTCCAACCCCAACCATTCCATGATTTTCTGATCTGAGAATGCACTTACTTAAAGGGAAGCTTCTCATCATTGGGCTTGATGCAACGCACGTAGTGGGGGGTGGTGGCATTCAGGGTCTCCATGAGCAGATGCAGAGAGTTCCGGAACTGGAAAGACAAAAAGCCAGTGGTGGTGAGGAGAAGGCATGGCTGGGTTGAAGGCTTCCAGCTCAATAAGCTCCAAGAGCAACGAGCAATCAAGACTTGACCCAGCTGAACCTTGAAAAATTCCAAGGGTGCAGACAAGGACCCCTGCTTGGCTGCCCACGCAGGGGAAAAACAAAAAAAACCAAACCCAAACATTCTTTTCTCAAGTTGTGTCTATTTAAGCACATGGGGATACAGCCCAGTGAATCCCAGAGTGCCTCCACCCTCCTTAAAGCACATCTCAACTGCTTCTAGTCAAGACTACTTGTGCCTGCTCTTCCAGAGATGCTCCCAGCAAGTGTCCCAGCTGCAACAGGAAATGATCCCCATCAACATGGGATGATCTCCTTGCTCTCCCAACCCAACAGCTTTTTTACTTCCCTCTATTTATATCTAAAAATCTATTTCCATACCCTGTTCTGCCATCAACCAACCTTGCTGAAGTCCTACCTGGTGTCCCACTGTTTTCTTGTGCTCTTTGTTGGCAGCTTTGATCACTGGTCTGGCAGAACGGACGCTGATTTTGGATGTTCCCTTTCCCAGGGAACTGGTGGATGCAGCATCTTTCTCATCTTGGAATAAGTCTGCCACCATTTGATACTGAAATGAAGGACAACATCTGAGAACCCTGCTCTTCAATGACTGAACCCACCCAAGTCACAAGGCTCTGGTGACTTTGTAGCCAATCTTATGTCAGGAAGGAGAAAAAAAGGGCAATAAAGTGGATAAAAAGGAGGAAGTGTTGCCTACACCAAGCACATCAGCAGGACCACTGTGCCTCCTTTTTCATCAGACCTTGAAATGTGCACATGAAATCAAATGAGAACTAAAATGTTGTCTAAGACTCCAAATCTCTTGACCATGGGGATACTCTAGTTCCCAAGGTTTTGTTTCAAGGTACTCATCCAGTCCAGAGCACAGCAAATCCCCCAGGAATGGGGTCTTCAGACAAGGAGATGGCCCCAAAGGAACTATGGATTTTCCAGAGATTTACAGAATGAGAGGATTGTCATGGCTGGAGAAGACATCTAGGATCACTGTGTCCAACTATCAGCATCCCCCCTGAACAAAATATATTGATCAAGATCTGTATCACCCACTGGAACATGTCCTGAAGTGCCTCATCCACACTTTTTTTAAATCCCTCCAGGAATGATGGGGACTCCAGGCCCTGACAACCCTTTCCAGGCACTGAGGAATTGTTCCCCAGCTCCAACCTAAAACTCCCCAAAAGGGTCAGTGGAGGGTTAGGAGATGCCACCTGTCTTCACTTCAACCAGGAGGTCCCATGGCACACTTCCTCTTGCTCTTTTTTTGAAAAAAAAAACCAAACCAGGCTGCCTAGGCTGGAGAAGGAACTGCATGAGCAGCAGGTGAAGGAGGAGCAAAGAGAGTAATTTAGAATCATAGAATTGGTTTGGTTGGAAAAGATCCTTGAAGATCATCAAATCCAACCCTGAACCCAGCACTGCCAAGGCCACCACTGCCCCAGGGCCCTCAGCACCACATCTCCAGGCCTTGGAAATCCCTCCAGGAATGATGGGGACTCCAGCCCTGCCCTGGGCAGCCTGGGCCAGGCCCTGACAACCCTTTCCAGGCATTGAGAAATTCTTCCCCAGCTCCAATCTAAACCTCCAGCTCAATTCCTCTTCTCCCATCCCTTGTTCCTGGGGAGCAGAGCCCGACCCCCCCTGGCTCCAACCTCCTCTCAGGGGGTTGCAGAGAGCCAGAAGGTCTCCCCTCAGCCTCTTCTCCAAACTCAACATTCCCAATTCCCTCAGCTGCTCCTCACAAGTTCTCCAGACCCTTCTCCTTCTGCTCCAGAACTCTCCCCAGCTCTGCTCCCCTGACACAAGCCAGGATGCTGGTGGCCTTCTTGGCCACCTGGGCACACCCTGGCTCCTGTTCAGCTGATTCCACCAACACCCCCAGCTCCTTTTCTGCCTGGCAGCTTTCCAGCCACTCCTCCCCAAGCCTGGAGTTGTTGTGACCAAAAACTAAAGACCCACCAGCACTTCCTTTAATACTTGATTTTATTTTTCTTTAAGAGGAAGGATTTCAATTTTGTATTGGGCTGGAGAACTTGATTCCTAAGGAAACCACACTAAATCTGGTCTGGTCATCAGAGCAGTTCAATTTTGACATTTTGACCCCAGTTCCCACCACTGTCACAAGGTGATGTTTCACTTGGCACCCAGCTGAGCTGGGGGACACTTGCCAAAGCCCCCCCAAAATGCAATCCCAGGAGCATGCAGATCACCAGCAACACCCACTCTGGAGCACCCATGGGAGAAGATACCAGCACCCCCCAACCATCTGCTGGACACATCCATGACAAAAGCACCAAGACAAGGCAGCACTGCACTCCACTGCTTCTTGCCTCCATCCCAGGCTCCTCTGAAAGCTGAGCTGGGTTTCTTTCCATCAAAATCCCAAGAAAAGAGCTGAGATTTACCACTTCATGGACATGAAGCTCCCTGATGGAAAGGGCTGCCTGGCTCTCTGCACTAAGAAATATTTCCAGCCCTTGTCCTTGGTTGCACAGCTTGGAAACACAGCAGCCTAAATACTACTGAGAAAAAGAAAGGGTTTGCACTGTATTAGCAAATTGCTTGTAGGCTCCAGGACAGCTTCTGCTAAAGATCTCCTCCATACTCAGTTTTATTTTTTACCTCTGTAGCACACTCATTTCCTACCAGAATAAAGGCTCCTGTCTTTTTTGCCTAAATCTCTTCCTCCCCCCCAAAAAAAGAAGGCATCCTGACAGCTATTGTACTTCATGGCATGCTACTGTCTTGGGTGTTTTGACTCCTACAAACATGGGATGTTTGGGTGGCATGTGCTTGATGCTGAAAGATGTCCAACGTGGCAAAGAGGAGAGATTAAGATGAGACATCAGGAAGAAAATCTTTGTTGTGAGGGTGCTGCTCCCCTGTGCCAGGTTTCCCAGAGAAGCTGTGGCTGCCCCATCCCTGGCAGTGTCTCAGGTCAGGTTGGATGGGGCTTGGAGCAAGCTGGGCTGCTGGGAGGTGTCCCTGCCCATGGCAGGAGGTTGGATCTACATGATCTTTAAGGTCCCTTCCAACCCAAACCATTCCATGACTCTATGATTTCAGCAGCTGACAATTTAACTTACAAAGATGAACAATTAGATTAACTTTAAGGTTTCTTCCAACCCAAACCAGTTTGTGACTCTGTGATTTTTTTTTATTTATTTATTTTTTTTTAAAATGGCAAAAATGACTCCTGAAATAAAATCAGTGAAACTGAGTGGTTTTTTGACATGGGGATTAAAAAGTTGGACTTCTGACAAAGGCATGGAGTTATAGGATGAAGGGGAATGACTTGAAACTGGAAGAGGGGAGATTTAGGTTAAACATTGGGAAGAAATTCTTGAATGTGAGGGTGCTGATCCCCTGTGCCAGGTTTCCCAGAGAAGCTGTGGCTGCCCCATCCCTGGCAGTGTCTCAGGTCAGGTTGGATGGGGCTTGGAGCAACCTGGGCTGCTGGGAGGTGTCCCTGCCCATGGAACTGGATGACTTTTAAGGTCTCCCCCAACCCAAAGCAGTCTGGGTTTCTCTGATAAGTCAGGTGAGAGCCCCATCCAACCTGACCCTTCCCCAACTCCTCCACCCACTTACTATTAACACCACGAGCTGTCGCTCCTCCACAAACGCTCCCCAAGAACCTCAGAGGTGAGTTTCCAACTTGCTTAAAGCCAAACTGGTGTGACTGGGACCCACCAGCATCTATTCCACAGATACTGGAGGACAAGCAAGTCCTTCCCAATCAGCAGAATTCAAACCACTGGTGTGTAACCCATAATTACCAAGGACTGGAAAGCCACATCATCCCCGCGTGCCCTCAACGAGCATTCCAAACCCTCTCCTTCAATCAAAGAACATCAACCCTCAGCTCTTTTAGCTGAGCAGCAGTAGCAAACCTCATTAGCTGCTTTAGAAAAAGTCTCTTTCACCCTCTTGTTGCTGGCAGTAATTGGATTCTAATGAGCAGCAGGCTCCTCGGCAGGAGCACTGGGTGGGTGAGGCAGCTGCCGGTGGAGAGGAGGTGATGTCCTCCCCGTGTCACATGGAGTGTTCCCTCTCACCCTCTGCATTCCCAACCCATGGAAAAAGGAAAAGGAATGTAGTGAGGAGAAGCTCCACACGAGCCACAGAAGCTCAACGTGAGCCATCAATGTGTGACTGCACCCCAGAAACCACCCATGTCCTGGGCTGGTTGGTCAGAGAGAGCACAGAGAGAGGCCAAGGGAGGGGATTCTGCCCCTCTGCTCTGCTGAGACCCCACCTGCAGTGCTGGGGCCAGTTCTGGAGTCCCCAACAGCAGAAGGACACAGAGCTCCTGGAAGGTGTCCAGAGGAGAGGCACTCAAATGCTCAGAGGGCTGAGCACCTCCCTGGGAAGCCAGGCTGAGGGATTGGGCTTGTTCAGCCTGGAGAAGAGGAGGCTCCCAGGTGACCTTAGAGCAACCTCCCAATATCTGAAGGGGCTACAGGAAAGCTGGGGGAGGGCTTTGGACACTGATGGGTTGTAAGGGGACAAGGGGAAATGGGTTAAAAACTGGAAGAGGGGAGATTTAGATTGGACATGAGGAGGAAATTCTTGAATGTGAGGGTGCTGATCCCCTGGGACAGGTTTCCCAGAGAAGCTGTGGCTGCCCCATCCCTGGCAGTGTCTCAGGTCAGGCTGGATGGGGCTTGGAGCAAGCTGGGCTGTGGGAGGTGTCCCTGCCCATGGAAAGGGGTTGGATCTAAATCATCTTTAAGGTCCCTTCCAACCCAAACCATTCCATGACTCTATGATTTCAGCAGCTGACAATTTAACTTACAAAGATGAAGAATTAGATTCACTTTAAGGTTTCTTCCAACCCAAACCAGTTTGTGACTCTCTGATTTTTTTATTCTTTTTTTTTTTTAATGGCAAAAATGACTCCTGAAATAAAATCAGTGAAACTGAGTGGTTTTGTGACATGGGGATTAAAAAGTTGGACTTTTGACAAAGGCATGGAGTTATAGGATGAAGGGGAATGACTTGAAACTGGAAGAGGGGAGATTTAGGTTCAACATTGGGAAGAAATTCTTGAATGTGAGGGTGCTGATCCCCTGTGCCAGGTTTCCCAGAGAAGCTGTGGCTGCCCCATCCCTGGCAGTGTCTCAGGTCAGGCTGGATGTGGCTTGGAGCAACCTGGGCTGCTGGGAGGTTGGATCTAGGTGATCTTTAAGTTCCCTTTCAACCCAAGCTATTCCATGAGCAGTGTCACACGGGGCTGATCCCAAGAATAAATGTCCTTGTGGCATAGCCTTTTGCAGAACAAATTGAAGTTTTAGGTCCAATGAGGACACAGGAGTGGCCAACGTGGCACTGCCACTCTTCTTGGTTGAAGGGAACTGGGTTGGTTTTGACAGCTACAGAAAAAAAATGTTTATTTGTTTCTACCCATGGGGAGGAGAGAGGCAAAAAAATTAAAATAAATCAGGAAAAATTAATCTACTGGCCCACGGAGTGAGGAAAAGCAGGAGCAGATGAGCATTTGGAGGCTTGGCAGAGGTTGAGGATCCTCCTGGGCTGCTCTTCTACCTGGGACAGCTCAGCATTGGCATGGGATGGTGACAGACACCACTCCCACATCATTAAAGAAGTGGCTCTAAGGCAAAAGTTCATCAAACTCACTCAAAATATTCTCCCAGCCAAGAGGATTTGAGGATGTTTAAAGCTGGAACATAAACAGAGATTTTGAGGTCTCCTGCAAAGCCACCACCACCTTGTCTAGACATTGCTTTTGCCAAGAAAGGTTGGACCTTGATCCTTGAGGTGCCTTCCAACCTGTCACTCTGTGACCCTCTGAATTCACAGGGTCCTGGCACTTGATCCCAAGGAGAACAAGCTTAGTTTGCAAGCCAAGGGAGCCCAAATCTTTGGATGGGGCTTGGAACAACCTGGTCTAGGGGAAGGTGTCCCTGTCCATGGCAGGGGGGTTGGAACTGGATGGTCTTTAAGTTCTTTCAACACAAACCAAGCTGGGTTTTTATGACAAAATCTTGTTTAACAGGAGTGCCAGCAAGCATGATCATCAGACTCATGGCCTCATGTCACCTCTTGGCAGCTCCACAGCAGCTGGAATGTCTGGGAGACATGTAGAACTTGAAAAATCACCCTGTTTTCTGCATGTTAACCATTAAAGACATCAGAAGTTGCAGGTTTGGAAAGGCTTTTGCAGATGCACCAGCACCACAGTGGAGGAGAGCAGAGGAGCATGCACATCCACACCTGGCTCCAACCAGCAGCCTCAGCCTTCCTCTTCCCACTAATTTCCTTCCTCTTCCCACTTATTTCCTTCCTCCACACCTCATTTATTTCCCTTTTTTGCTGCTGTTCATGGAGGTGCCTCCAACCACTTCTGCACACTTCAGCTTCCAGTGTGAAGCTCCCACTTGGAGAAGGAGAAGTGCTGATTATCTCCTGCCTCAAGCTCTTACCTTGCTGGCTTTGAGGATGTTGATCTGTTCCTCATACACTGTGTCCCTATTCTTCTCCAGAAATCCCTCACTCTGGTATTCCACCTGGCAGGAGAGAAAGGAAAAAAGTTATGAGGGTCAAGTCCAGCCACAGAGGGAGAAAGTGCTGTGCCCCACCACTCCCCAGCTGTTGGAGCTCATCTGGAAAACCTGAGAGGGAAAAGGAAGGGGGGATGACATAAAACTGTGATTTCAAGGTCACTTTTTATCAAATCAAGAGAACCTGAAGGAAAGCAAAATTCCTGCTGCAAACACAGATTGTTTCTTGGTGATTTAAGTGCTCTGTGTAGGATTCAACCACACTTCTACAGAAACCAGGGACAAAAATGCAAAGTCAAGTTCTTTTGTTCATTCCTGACCTCTTTGTAAGATCAATAAACCTCAGAAGATGCCCTGGCTGTGTCTCTTGTAGGTCTCTTGGTTTTGAAACTGGAGAGGGTTGGGATGCAAAGGAAGAATTTAGTGAGGACAGAAGAAAATTTGAGTTTAATTTTTGCATTTGAAGCTGAAATACCTGACCACAAGGTAAAAGCAACAACAACCAAAAAGGAAAACTTGAGATCTTGTTTGTGAAAGCTCCAAGGGCAAAACACATCTCTAAGGAAAGGTGAGGATCAACCTTTGCCATGAGAATCCAGGGATATGAGAAACACCTGGATGGGATCACAGCACCTAAATGCTCTTGCTCCATGGACATGTCTCCAGGTTGGCCTTACATTTTCCTTTCTAAAAAAGGTGTGTTTTGGATAGCTGCAAGTTTTTACTATTATTTGCTGCTGTGATGCCTCTTCCATCAGGGTTCAAACAAAGCTGAAGCCTACAGATGAGATCCTACAGCATCAGCCACTGGGATTTAGAGTCCACCAGTTGACATCTTCTGGTGGGATCAAGCCAGGGTAACATCTCACATGCTCCTCCACCATGGCTGGCTGATGCTCACAGCTTCTGCTCTTAAAAAAAAATAAATATTCCTATTTCTGATACGTTTTCAGAAATTCACTTTGAGGAAGAGGATTTTTCTCTCCTCTAGAAAGCAGAGTTTTCAAGCCTAGCACAACAGTTTGGAGGCTGAAATCATGATAGAATAGTTTGGGTTGGAAAGGACCTTAAAGATCATCTCATTCCAACCCCTTTCCACGGGCAGGGATACTTCCCAGCAGCCCAGCTTGCTCCAAGCCCCATCCAACCTGAGCTGAGACACTGCCAGGGATGGGGCATCCAAGCTGACCTAGATGTGAACACCCAACCAGACCTCACCAGAACCACCTCACGGGTGCTACAAACTGATTTTTCCTTCACAAAGGTCTTTTTTTTCCCTCTGTACCTTTCCAATTTTTGCATTCAGGTCCCAGCAGATGCAAAAGGGGGTTCCCAGTTACCTTGTCAGCAAAGTGGAGGATGATGAAGGAGGTGTTGGACATGCGGGGCTTCTGGAAGTGGTGGCTGCAGGCGTGGCGGTCATACAGCTTCTGAGCCCAAGTCTGGTCAGTGCCTTTGGGAACCTGGAGAGGGAAAAACCAGGAAAGTTGCCTCCTCACCACTCCAATCTATTTTAAAACCTGGGAAGAGCCTGGGCTTCCTCTGCTCCACGTTGCCCTGGATGTGATGTGCTGATTTGCAAGTCATATAAACGCTGACGGTGTGAGGTAAGGGAGGGGATTCTTCTGTCAGATCAAGGGGTCATCCTGAAAGGGCCAACATCCATCTCTGTCTGCTCATGGAGCTGAAATCCCCTTGGATTTCAGGGATGGGATATTCTGATTTCTGCTATTGAAACAAACCCATCAATCCAGACAAGGAGAACACATTTGCTGTGTTCACCCATCCCCAAGCCCACAGCAATGGGGAGAAACAATGAGCATTGAAACCTGGTCTGCTAGAAGAAGACTTCAGTGTTCCTGGCTCTTCCCAGAAGGAAGGTTAAAGAGGATGTTTGGAACAGGGTTAGGAAACACATTTGGACCTTGGACAGCTTTACATGACAGCAGCATGCCAGAAAACACAAGATAGAGCCACCAGAGAGCTTGAGAACCTGGTGGTTTTATGTTGATCTCCTTGCTGCCCTCAAGGACTCCATTCTTATTCCAAGGCTATTCCCTGTGGGAATCCTGGGCAGACCAGGGAGATAACTGGAGGCTGGACCAAATGACCTCCAGGAGCCCCCTCCCAACTTCCTAATTCTTCCAACTCTGAAGATGGCAAAGCTGCTTAAAAACCTCCCCCAAACCCACAGGTAACCTGAAGCCCTCTCTTCTCAGAGATAAGGGGTTTATGGTTTGCTTTCAGAGGTCAGGTTTAATCCTTACAACTCCAATTCTCATCTGAGAGCTCTTTCTTCCCTTGCCAATTTCTATTTCAACCCTGTCTGCTCCTCCTCTGCTCAAAGACTCTCATTTGACCTTCATTAGCTGAACTGCTTCAGCACGTACCCAACCACCCCCTCCCCAACCTCACATTAAAGACTTAAAAAAAAAAAAAAAAAAAAAAGAAAATCCATACTGTGAAGCTAGAACATTTGTGCTGAGGTTTCATTATGTTGCCAGATCCCCCTCAATGCCATTTTGAGGCCCAGAATATATTTTTCCCCCCACTGTAGGTCCTCACCAGCTGATTTCTAATTGCTCTTGACCTGCTTCCCCTCCTCCACCACCCCCCTGAGAGGTGAAATGCTGCTGCTGGGGATGTGGGGGTGAAGGTTTTCATCCCTAAATTGGTGCTTTCAGTTGACAGGTTTTGCTGAGATGTCCATCAAGCTGGAAAAGGTTTGCAGGTTATTATCAAAAAAGCCAATTACAGGACTTGTAACAAAGGCCTGAGCTTGATGTCAGCATCACCCACTGACAGGTAAATACCCAGATAATTAACATTGGATGGGGGAGGAGAAGAGATCTTGTGTTTCACTTTTTGGGGGTCCAAAAATCATGGAGGAAAAAGGTAACAGGAGGCAAATCTTCAGCCAAGTTGCCCATATTCTCCTGGTGTAACTCCATCCCATTCAATGTCACCAGCAGCCACCACTGCTGGGTCCCTCAGAGAGGAGGAAAGGGCATTAGAAGCCAAAACTGTCCCTGTGGGCCTCACAACAGCCAAGAGCTGGATCAAGCCTGCAAGGCTGAAGAATTTAACAGGTTTCAGGGTGCAGGGATCAAAGAAAACGGTGCTGGATATCAAGGAAATCAGAAACTTGTCATGGTTGGAAAAGATCTCCAAGATCATCGTGTCCAACTGTCAAAATACCCCCAAAAAATAAAATTTATATATATAAATATCCCTCTCACCCACTAGAGCATGTCCTGCAGTGCCTCATCCACGTGGCTTTTAAATCCCTCTGGGGCTGGGGACTCCAGCACCTCCCTGGGCAGCTCATTCCAAGATCTGACTGCTCTCTCAGTCAAGAAATTCATCCTCAGATCTGGGCTAAACCTCCCCTGGTGCAACTTTTCCATTTCCTCTATTCCTAGGAGGACTGACCTTCACCCTCTGACCTTCTCCTGAGCCAGCCCTGGCTGAGATGTGATTTTTCAGGGCATCACATGAATTTCTTCTCATTTTTAAGGATTCTTCCCCAAGTCTGGATTCCCAAAGGGCAAAGCACCAGTTTATTTGCATGTGCAAGTTGGGACAGGACCATTGTGCCAGGGAAGGTGACCCTGTCACATGGAGGAGATCAGCCCCCCCCCTTGACATGTCACCTCACTTCCAGACAAGTCCCTTATGTCTAGTCTAAACCTCCCCTGGTGTAACTTGAACCCATTTCCTCATGTGTCTGATCAACTAGAGCAGCAGGATAAAACCCAAACTTGCTGCTGACCCTGCTTTGGGCAAGTGGTTGGGTTAGAGACCTCCTCAAATCTTCCCCAACTAAATGTTGTTTTGGTTTTTTGATTCCATGAGATCCCACGGAGCACCTGAAGGATGTTTCCCCTCTGAAACCTTTTCTAAAAAATCAAAATGTCAGTGAAGAGGTGGGGATGGTTCTCTTTACCTTGCACTCTTCATCCAGCAGGTCCAAGATCCCAAGTTTTGCCTCTATAAGGTCTATGCAGGGCTGGTTATCATAAAAGTCTATGAGAGTCCAAGGGATTCCTTCTTTCATGTACTCTTCTTGTTCCAGCTTAAACACATGCTGAGAATGGAAAAACACCCCAATTACTGACCAGGACCTCAGCCAGCCCCTTCCCTGTTCCCCCAACTTGGAGCTGAGCTGTCCCTCTCAGCACATCCAGAAGCTTTAGGTGCCCTTAGAGCTTTCTAAAAGCTCTGCCATTTCCACAGAGTAGGATCTGGCAAGGAAAAGAAAAGCATTACAGGAGGAAACCATGGGGCAGGGGGAAAAAGAAAAAAGAAAAAGGAAAAAAGAAGGAAAAAAAGAAAAAGAAGAAAAAAAAAGGGGGAAAGAAAAAGAAAAAAAAAGGGGAAAGAAAAGGGGAAAGAAAAGGGGAAAGAAAAGGGGAAAGAAAAGGGGAAAGAAAAGGGGAAAGAAAAGGGGAAAGAAAAAGGAATAGAAAGAGGGGAAAAAGAAAAAAAGTTAAAAAAAAAAAAAAATANGGGGGGGAAAAAAAAAAAAGGAAAAAGAAAAAAAAAAAAAGCTTAAAGTGACTTCCAGTGGAAAACTAAAGCTGTCACAACATTTAGGTGGGAGCCCTTAAATTGAAATGGCAATGACACAGATATCTCCTGGGTTGAGAAAAATCCCTCCTCTCCTTCAGCTCTGCTGATTACAGCAGGGAGCTGCAAGCTGGGAGCCCCCAGTTGGGAGCAAAGCTTGACAAAAAGCACCCATTGTCCTTGAAGGGATATCAGCAGCACCATCTGAGTGACTCAGGAACATTGCTATTGCAGCTTCTTGACCCCTGCCCAAGCAGATAAATTGCCTCTGGCTCTGAGATACCCCAAATATATTTTTTTAATTCTTTTTTTTCCAAAGCCACTTGTTTTTTAAAAGCTATCTTTGAAGGAAAAAAAAAAATTCAAATGTGCCCTCTCAGAGTTTGAATTTAGAAGCTTGAGAAGGGAGAGCTGGATGTAGTAAGATACAAGCAGTGCAAACCCAATCCATAATTTACTTTTCATTTTTTAGCAGCAGGGATCTGATGCTTTTGAGACACTGCAGATGTTCAAGGGACTGGATTCCAGAGAGCCAAAGGACTCCACAGTACTCCTCAAATTTCACAAATTTCCTTTTGTTTCCTGAAACTCATCAGTTGGTTGGTTTGTTGTTTTTTTTTTCCTGCTTACAACAAAAGCAGAAGAAGATCCTTTAGTGGTTTCATTTCTAGTGCAGGTCAGCACTTGTAGAGAATAAAACAGAACTAGTTCAGGTTTGGGTGAGGTGTGTCCAAGTTAAAAAAGTGAGGAGTGTGTCCAATCCTGCTATTTAATACACTTTCCAGCACAAAGCTTTAAGGCTCACTGAATGGGCAGGTTCCCACCTCTGCTTTGTCTCACCCTGGAAACCAGGACTTGGCACAAGCCCAGCCAGGTTTCAGCCAAAAAAAAACAACTTGGCAAACTTTCTGCTTCTTCAAAACCCTTGGTGAAGCTTTTGCAGAAGTCAAGCTGCTGCCACTCTCAAGCTTCTCAACCAAGCAAGCAGCATTTTTGACTGGATAGGAACATTTAGTGCAATTCCAACACAGAATTATTGCCTGGGAGAGAGGGTATCCCATGCTCTACATTCCTGTTGGCTGGGCAATGCTGGAGGGAAAAGGCAGACAAGAATCCAGCCTTGGTAAAAAAGTTTCATGGGATGTTTCCAAGCTGACCTTACCGAGTTGAACTGCTGCTGGAGCTTCTCATTGGCATAGTTGATACAGAACTGTTCAAAGCTGTTCACTTCAAAAGTTTCAAACCTGCAAGAAAAATGAATAAATCAGCACCCAGCAGCATCTCCCAAATCTCCTCCTCTCTGCCAGGGTGCCATCTGCATGATGGGGAACAGGAGTTATTCAACCATCTCCTCCTCACATTCCTCTCCTCCCAGATCTAAATTCCTCCAAATCTCCATCATCCCTTGCCACAACTTCAGGGATTTGAGAGGTCTCTTCTGCTACACACAAATGAGATGGTTTGGGATGACTGTGAAGTTTCCTGCCCAGCAGTGCTTAGATGAGAAATGTCACAGCCTCTCCTGGGGAAAAATAATATGAAATATTAAGTCCAAATAGACTCACTGCAAAGGTGATGGAGCAACAGTAGCTGCTGCCTTAAAAAAACCCAACATGGACTATTTATGTAACTCAGTAGAGCAGAAAAAGAAGGAATTAAATTCATAGAATGGCTTAGGTTAGAAAGGAATTTAAAGATCTACTCCAACCCCCCTGCCATTGGGCTGTCCCTCAACTCCACAAGGTTAAATTCATAATTCCAGCTTCTTTACTACATCCCTGAGAGGGTGAAAATGAAATAAAGAGAAGCAACTTGAGGAAGGCAGAGGAAAATAGGGTGCTTTCACCTCCAACACCTTCCTTGGAGGGAGTTGGGTTTTCCTCTTGTTGATCCCTCCCCTCCACCAGTGCATCCAAAGCTTCCCTGGCAGAAACATCAACCCAACTTTTCCAGGGGCCAACTTCAAATCAAGCTCACAACTGGCTTCCCAGTCACAATCAGAAAAAAAGATCCACACTTTTAATAACCCAAACTCCAGGCAAGCAGCAAAAATGCCAGCAGAGCCCCCAGGGGGGTGGAAACTGAATCATGCAACACCCAGGGATGGGCAGCCAAGGTTTCTTGTAGAAAAAAAAAGGATATTTTTCAGCTACCACAGGGGATGATGTGATTTTTATTTCTATTTTTAAAGCACAGTTGGAAGGGGGAAAGAAAAAAAAAAAAAAGTCTTTGACACACGACTGGAAGGATTAAAGGAAGGGAAGAAGTGGCAATGCTCCCTTGTACTTAAGGAATAAGCTGCTATAATGACAAATGAGCAGTGAAATAATTGCTGGATAAGAGGTGCTGGCAGAACACTCTCAAAGCACTAAAAAAAAAAATAAATAAAGCCCCCTTTTTCTTTTCCCCCCACAAAAGCAGATTTTCTGGTGCTTCCTGAGGACTACCAGGCTGGTATCCACATGATGGAATGCTCTCCCCATGACAAATGTCTGAGCCCCTGGGAAAAGGCAACATCAAAATGCAAAAGGAGATGGGGAATGGGATGAAGAAGCCATTTTTGTCCTTTTAGAAGCCTCAAAGCCCCCCAGAAAACCTGGAGCCACTCCCTTCTCTGCTTGCCCTGAGGCTACCATTGCCACCAGATTTGGTGCAACCTTTGCTGAGCCAAGGTTGCTCAATTTCTCCCCAAAAAATGGAATTTCCAATCATTAATGCAACAAAATTTGGTGTATGGGACCTAAGAATATTTAAGGTTAAACATGTGGCAAGAGGCTCAGTGATCAGAGAATGGGTGAGGTTGGAAGGGAGCTCAGAGCTCATCTCCTCCAAGCTCCCTGCCATGGGCAGGGACACCTCTCATCCAGACAAGGATGCTCCAAGCCTCATCCAACCTGGCCTTGAACACCTCCAGGGAGGGGGCAGCCACAGCTTCTCTGGGCAATCTGTTCCAGAGTCTCAGCACCTCCTGCTGAAGAACTTCTTCCTCAGAGCCAGGCTGAACCTCTTCTCCTTCACTTTCAAACCCTTTCCCCTTCTCCTAGTGCTGGACACTCTTCTGAAAAGTCCCTCTGCAGCCTTCCTGGAGGTTCCCTTCAGGAACTGGAAGGCAGCTCTGAGGTCCCCATGGAGTCTTCTCTTCTCCAGGCTGAACAATCCCAGCTCCCTCAGCCTCTCCTCCCAGCAGAGCTGCTCCAGCCAGACCCTGGATCATCTTTGGGGCCTCCTCTGGACTCATTCCAACAGATCTCTGTCCTTCTCCTGCTGGGGACACCAGACCTGGAGGCAGTGGGGTCTCACAAGTGTGAGCAGAAGGAGAGAATTCCCTCTCTTGACCTCCTGGCCATGAGCCTCTTCTCTTGCTGCATCCCAGGCCAGGGTTGGCCTTTTGAGCTGCCTGAGCTCACTGCTGCCTCATGGTGAGCTTCTCACTGATGAACACCTCCAAGTCCTTCTCTTCAGGGCTGCTCTCAACCCCCCCTGTGCCCATCTTGGGGCTGCTCTGACCCACATGCTGGATCTTGCACTTGGATTTGTAGAATTTGCAGCTGACAATGACCCCTTTCTCCAGCCTGTTAAGGTCCCTCTGGATGAGTGATGAAATGATGAAGGTGTCCTTCAAGGGCTCCTCCCATCATGCTTGATTTTGGTTGCTCACACCAAGCAGATGGGTGTCTTCAGTTCTTGTAGATAAAGGGACATAACTTTCCCAGGATTCCTTAGAAAAAACCAAACCCTGTGGGTTCATGAGGAGAGCAGCAGGATCAGAAAAGATTTCATTAAAAAGGAGCTGGAGAGGCAAAGCAAGGTAGGGGGAAAAACACACCAATAGTGGGGGTAGAAAAGGAAAAGATCTTGGAGTTTTCTGCTGTTTCTGCTCTGATTTCTGCTTCAGAGCCACCAGATGGGACTGATGAACCTCTTGGCAAGTGCTGGCTGGGGACAGAGCATCTGTACAGCACCAGCTCCATGGGAGGCTTCAAAAAGTCACTAATGAAAAGCCTCTGCCAGAGAGGTTTGCTACCTGAGGGAGCAGTCTGGTCACCAGCTCCAGATGTGTCTCCACCAGGAGGTTCTCCCTGCAGAAAGTTTCTGCACTAAGATGACATCCTAATGAGAAAAAACAACCACAGGCTGTTGGGTTCCTCTTCAGAGAACCACAGAATGGTTTGAGTTTGAAGGGACTTTCAAGATCATCCAGTTCCAACCTCCCTGCATGGGCAGGGACACCTCCCACCAGCCCAGGTTCTTTCACCAGCCCAGAAATTCTTGAATTTGAGAGTGCTGAGACCCTGGAACAGGTTGCCCAAGGAAGCTGTGGCTGCCCCATCCCTGGCAGTGTCTCAGGTCAGGTTGGATGGGGCTTGGAGCAAGCTGGGCTGCTGGGAGGTGTCCCTGCCCATGGAAAGGGGTTGGATCTAGATGATCTTTAAGGTCCCTCCCAACCCACCTGCCTCTATGACTCTATGATTGGTTGCATCAAAGGAATTTCAGGGTTTAATCCTATTGCAAACACACACAAAATCCAGGGTGCTGCTCTGTAATGATCCAAGAGGGGCAGAGCTGGGGGGGCTCTGCAGCTTTTAGAGAACAAGGAGCCTCTTCTCTGCCCTGGCAGTCAAACAGCAAGATCTTGCTGACAGCTCCACAGCAGAAATGACAACTCCTTGCAGGCATCCCACTAACAGACCAGGAAATTCAAGCCATGCACATGATGCTTTGGACATGGGGGTGTAGGGAGAGGACAAGGGAAATGGGTTAAAACTTGGAGAGGGGGGATTGAGGTTGACATGAGGAAGAAATTGTTGAATTTGAGGGTGCTGAGACCCTGGAACAGGTTGCTCAAGGAAATTGTGGCTGCCCCATCCCTGGCAGTGTCTCAGGTCAGGTTGGATGGGGCTTGGAGCAACCTGGGCTGCTGGGAGGTGTCCCTGCCCATGGAAAAGGGTTGGAACTAGATGAGCTTTAAGGTCCCTTCCAACCCAAACCATTCTGGGGTTCTGTGACTGCCCAGACTGAGGTTGCCATCACCCCAAGCCCCCACATTGCTCATCACTCAGCTCTGAGACCTCAACATCCCCTTCTGAAAAGCACTGGGGGTCTCTTCAGAAGACACAAGTTCCACACAAGTGTGGCTTGGAGCACAGACCTCCTTCCCCTGCAAACCTGCATGTTTTCATAGCACCTCCATGTCCCTGTGGAAAAAAAAAACCAAACACAACCCTGCTGTACTCTGTGGTGACAGCACTGAAAGCATCAGCTGGCCCTGTGCTGGCCGTGACGCACAGACCTGCAGCTAAGGGAGGGTTTTTTTTTCCACACTACCAGGTTTTCAGGCCCAACTTAATCTTTCATGAGTGTTATCCTCAAGTCTCCTTTTATTCAGGCTTCTGAAAGACCACAGTTGAGTTTAGAACTGACAGATGTTTTTTCTCCTGCCCCGCTGTCACCCCCACGGCTCCATCTCCAAGCTTTATTCACCAGATCCCAGCCTGGAAAAACCTCTTTTTGTAGGAATGCTGATGGAGAAAAAGCTTTTCCAGCTCATCCAGTCTTCAAACCAGACTCTGCCAATCCCAGCTGGTGATTGGAGATCTTCCAGGTCCTGTGCTGTCTACTCAGGGGACAGACTTGCACCTGAGCTGGGTGAGGGACTGGTTCCTGGGGCAGCTACAACTCATCCATCCCACTTTCCCCTCAGGACCAGGAGCTTCCCCTCAGGACCAGGAGCTTCCCCTCAGGACCAGGAGCTTCCCCTCAGGACCAGGAGCTTCCCCTCAGGAACAAGAGCTTCCCCTCAGGAACAAGAGCTTCCCCTCAGGAACAAGAGCTTCCCCTCAGGAACAAGAGCTTCCCCTCAGGAACAAGAGCTTCCCCTCAGGAACAAGAGCAACTGAGCATCTCAGCATGTTGAGGGAACACAGAAAGTCATTGCTGATCCACTTAGAACCACAGAATCACAGGGAAAGAACCTTTCAGGGCCATTTAATCCACCCCTTTGCAGTGAGGAGGGACATCTGCAACTGGTCCTGCAGCTCCCTGCCCCTGAGGCTGCAAAGCTTTGCCCTGGGTTACACCAGAGCTTTTTACACCTTACAGCACCCACAGGTTTCCCAAATCCTCTGAAATCTCTTGGTGCACAACAGCTCTGCAAGAGTGGCTTCACAGATGAAAAGGGGAAGTAGAGAATCATAATAAGGGGTTTGGGTAGGAAAAGAACTTGAAGATCATCAAATCCAGCCAGAATTGTCAAGGCCACCACTGCCCCAGGGCCCTCAGCACCACATCTCCAGGGCTTGGAAATCCCTCCAGGAATGATGGGGACTCCAGGCCCTGACAACCCTTTCCAGGCACTGAGGAATTGTTCCCCAGCTCCAATCTAAACCTCCCCTAAAGGGTCAGTGGAGGGTTAGGAGATGCCACCTGTCCCCAGGGGGGTCCTGAGCTTGCTGTGCCACCCTGAGCTCTGCAGCCTCTGCACTTGGGGCTGGAGTGGCTCTGACCACAGTTACACTTGGAGGGATCTCCTAAGGCTCTTCAGAGAGTCACACAAGCATTGGGCTTGGAAAAAAACCTTGGAGATCATCAAATCCAACCCTTAACCCAGCACTGCCAAGGCCACCACTGCCCCAGGGCCCTCAGCACCACATCTCCAGGCCTTGGAAATCCCTCCAGGAATGATGGGGACTCCAGCCCTGCCCTGGGCAGCCTGGGCCAGGCCCTGACAACCCTTTCCAGGCATTGAGAAATTCTTCCCCAGCTCCAATCTAAACCTCCAGCTCAATTCCTCTTCTCCCAGCCCTTGTTCCTTGGGAGCAGAGCCCGACCCCCCCTGGCTCCAACCTCCTCTCAGGGGGTTGCAGAGAGCCAGAAGGTCTCCCCTCAGCCTCCTTTGCTCCAGGATCAACACCCCCAGCTCCCTCAGCTGCTCCTGGGCAGACTTCTGCTCCAGACCCTTCCCCAGCTCCCTTGCCCTTCTCTGGACACACTCCAACCCCTCAATGTCCTTTTTTTTCCTGAGGAGCCTAGAACAAAACACAATTAATTCCACAGGAATCCCAGGCAGAGCCAAGCACCACCTCTGGTCTCCACACCTGCACCTTTACATTTGATGTTTTAAACAGAAAAGTGAAAGCAAGCAGCATGGGAGGGAAACCCCAACAGCCAGTGCTCAGGTGGATCTTCACACACTGTTCAGGATGACACAACTCAAAGGAGGATCAGAACAGTGAACCACCTCCAATTACACTTTTTTCCCATCCCTTTCTATTATTCCCACCCTCCTGCCAGAAGCCAAGGTCAAGAAGACAAACTACAAAGGACAAATTTAACAGCCCCAGGTGGGACAAGAGTACCTACCCATAGATATCCAGCACCCCAATGAAGGAGTGCTGCTTGCTGGTGGTGTGCAGGGCCTTGTTGATGTGCTGCACAATCCAGTTGAAGAGTTGGGCATAGATGTGCTTGGCCAGGGCATTCCTGGCATTCACCACTTGCTGCACAGACATGTTCTTCACATAGGTCTCAGATGTGGTGATCAGCTTACGATGGCAAAGCCAGTGCTGCATCTGGCTCTGCTCCACCCCCAGCAAGCCACAGAAGTTGTTCAAGTGCTCATCTTTGTCCTGAGGGTAAAGAGAAGGAAAGTCAGCAGGTTGGTGAGACTCCAGAAGGGGAGTTTTGAACATCAGGTGTCCAAATCAATGCAAAACACGAGCAGCACTGCAGAGTTGTTTGGGGAAATAAGAGTTGTTCTGTGGTTGACAGGAAACAGAGAAGCAATGAGGACTGATCCAGTAGCACCAGGAGGACATGGACATGGAGGAAACAGCTCATGTAGAGCTCTGAATCTCTGATTTCCTCTGCTCTGGCTATCCTTTAAGGACTTAACAGAATTACAGAATTATTGGGGTTGTAAGGGCCCTATACAAGCCATCCAGCCCAACCCCCTGCAGTCAGCAGGGACACCCCCACCTGGATCAGGGTGCTCAGAGCCTCCTCAAGCCACACCTTGAATATCCCCAAGGGATGAGGTTGAACATCCCCAGGGATGAGGCTGAACAACCCCCCAGGGATGAGGCTGAACAAAACCCCCCAGGGATGAGGCTGAACAAAACCCCCCAGGGATGAGGCTGAACATCCCCCCAGGGATGAGGCTGAACATCCCCAGGGATGAGGCTGAACATCCCCCCAGGGATGAGGCTGAACATCCCCAGGGATGAGGCTGAACATCCCCAGGGAGGAGGTTGAACATCCCCAGGGAGGAGGTTGAACATCCCCAGGGATGAGGCCTCAACCACCTCCCTGGGCAACCTGGGCCATTGTTCCTCTGCCCTCACGGTACAGAACTTGTTCCTAACATCCAATTTAATTCTTCTCTTCTTTAATTTAAAACCAATGCCCCTAAAGAGGCAATAATCACAAAGAGAATATTCCCTTTGTTTTGCCAAGAAGTCTCTCTGCTTTATTCCTCCTCAAGCTGCAGCCACATGCTCCTTCTGAGTGATCTTGAGTCAGCCTCAAGTTAAAGCTCCAGCTCCACCATTACAAACTCTTTCCCAACCAACCCCACTTGGAATGAGAGAGTGGCAGAATGGGTATTACCAGAAGGGGTTGGGGTTTGGCCTGCTGAATAAAATGAGATGTGAACTCCATTTTCTCTGATGCATCTCATTTTTCCTCCCCTTTAGACTAAGACAAGCCTCTAATTCTGCTCTGACAGAGGGTGCTGCCTTTGGAACAGCAAGAATTTGGTTTCCATCTCTTCAGTGTAATAATACATATCTAAAGGTGGGAAATTATTTGCAAGGTAGATACACACTTGGTGGCTTTGGGGGTGGAGAGAAAAAAGTATTTGAGAAGACCTCTAGGATGTATTTTGCTGCAACAGCTTTTTGAATCTGGCTTCCGAGGCATAACAGGATGGATTTAATAACATGCAATTAAATCTGGAGGTAATTAAACACCACAAACTCCACTAAAGATCTCAACGTTGTCAAAGCAGCCCAGTTTGACAGACCTGTGTTGCCAAATATCAAGCAAATCACCCCCAGCATCCAACTAATTGCAGAGCAGAGTACCTCAAGGATGCCACAAAAAGTGTGAATCCTTTAATGAGGAAAAAACAACCCAGGCTGGGATGCAAGGGAGAACTGACACTATTTTCCATGTCATCCCTTTTTTTAGGGCCTTGAACAAACAGTCAAACAAACAAACAAACAAAAAAAAACCCCAACAAACCCACTGAGGCATCTTTAGTCTTATTTATTCTTGGTGATTAACTGCATTGCTGCTCCTCGGAATACCTGGTGGCTGCCTTGCAAGCAGCAGCTCTCTGCCTTTGCCTGTAGCAAAGTGGTTGTGGAGCATCAATCACACCTTCTGCTGGGGGAAATGTGTTGGGATTTTCAAGTCATAAGGGACTAGATAATTCTTAAGGTCCCTTCCAACCCAGCCCACCCTATGGCTGGATAAAGAGGTGAGAGAGCAGGCTAACCCCCAGGCATGACGTGTGGGTTTGATGTGGTTTTGGAAAAAAAAAGCAAAGCAAATCAACAGGGGAAGAGCTTTCCACAAAAAGATGTTGCTCTGAAGGTTCAACACATGCAATGTGGCCCAATTTCTGAGCAAACAAAGTGCCCCCTTCTTGCCAGTGACTTACTGAGACACTACAGGACTCGCCGTCTCGTTCCGCTTGGATTTCCAAGTTCCCCAGGTGCAGAATGGCAGCAATGATCCTAAAAATGGTTGTCTGATGAGACTCCTTCACTCCTGGGGGAACAATTCAGAGGTGATTGTCACAAGAGACAACAAACTGTCATTTGCAGTCTCTTTGAAACCACCTGAGGTGGTCACTTTCCTTCCCAGGCTGTTGGTTTCCTGAACTCTCATCCCTCTCCCAAGAAATCCATCAGGAACTCTCTGCAAAGCCACCACTCAAAAATGACCACAGAGACTATGAGAGGACATCCCCACATTATTTCTTTACCCACCCTGACCAAATTTGCTGATGGCACCAAACTGTGGTCAAGTCAACACAGCAGAGGGAAGGAATCCATCCAGAGGGACCTTGACAGACTGGAGAAGTGGATTCCTGAGTTTCTATGAAGTTCAACAAGGCCAAGTGCAAGGTTCTGCACCTGGGTTGAGGTAATTCCATGCATGGATGGAGGTNGTCAGGCTGGATGGGGCTTGGAGCAACCTGGGCTGCTGGGAGGTGTCTGCAGGAGCCACATGTCATGGGCCTTCACTGGGGGTGTAAGATATTTTGGTCTGATATATTTTTCTGGGAGGTTTTTGCAGGCACTGCCAGCAGGAGCTTTGCTCAGCAGCCACCTGTCCATGGCCTTCTTGCCATACCTTGGTTTTTGGGTTTGTTTTTTTGTTTAACATCCCACCTGGGTTTCTCTGCCCCCTTTTTTTTGTTCAGTGTTGATGTCCTCATTATCCACGTGAGGTCTGAGATGTCACCTGCTGGTTTCTGAATTACCAAGAGCTTCCTTTTCTCTCTCTTGGGACTTCTTCTGTTATCAGCACAGCAAGCAAAGTTTCAAGGTTACTAAAAGGAGCAGCACTGGGCTGTTACTTGGAGCTCTTAATTGGAGTTAAGCCTGGCTGAGGGAGATTTGCAGCTCAATCTGACTTCTCCTTCTTAGTGACACAAAGGCAAGGCTATAAAGTCTGGCAGCAATTTCACCCAGCCCTGAAGAGAAGCAAAACAGAGCTGAGAACCACTGCAGGAAAATGAGAAAAGGCAAAGGAACCATGAGAAGAGCAGGAAAATATGCTCAGAATTGGCAGAGGAGGAAGATGCTTTACAGGGACCAGCAAGGGGACAGGAAATCTTCTGGAGGAGGTAAAGGGGAACAAAGTGAGACCAAAGGGGATGGGGAGAGAGTCCTGGGGGGGTGAAAGTCCTGTGGGCAAGTTCAGAGCACCTGGAGGCCTCTTGTTGTGAGGAGTTAACAGATGGAAGTCACACAAGGCAGACAAGAGGAGGGGAGAGACAAAATCCCCAAAAGAAAAAGAGATTGAGCCCACCTAAACCAAAAAGAGAACAAATGGAGGGGAAATGCTTGCAGTTGTAACACTTGAAATGAGTCTCCCTGTTGACTGGAGTTGGGAGAGATTTCACAGCTGGATACAAACCCCAAGAGCTCCTCTCCCAACAGGAGACACTGAGACATACCAGGATTGAAAAAATGTGGTTTTAGATCAATGTTAATAAACTCTGGGCAAGATTTTCCCTGCAAAAGTGGTTTCTTCCTTTCCAAAAATCTCTCCTGAGGGCAAGCCCCGGGCATTGTGCAACCCCCCAAGGGCAGGGATGGTTGGTGAAGTGACAGATTTTAGAGCTGGCCATGGAAAAGTTGGCCCTGGCCCAGCAGGGATGTGCTCAGCTCATTATTCCCAGGAATCAGCTGCTCAGGGCAAGGAAAACATGCTCAGAATTGGCAGAGGAGGAAGATGCTTTACAGGGACCAGCAAGGGGACAGGAAATCTTCTGGAGGAGGTAAAGGGGACCCAAAGAGACCAAAGGGGATGGGGAAAGAGTCCTCTGGGGATGAGAGTCCTGTGGGCAAGTTCAGAGCACCAGGAGGCCTCTTGTTGTGAGGAGTTAACAGACGGAAGTCATACAAGGCAGACAAGAGGAGGGGAGAGACAAAATCCCCAAAAGAAAAAGAGATTGAGCCCACCTAACCCAAAAAGAGAACAAATGGAGGGGAAATGCTTGCAGTTGTAACACTTGAAATGAGTCTCCTTGTTGACTGGGATTGGGAGAGATTTCACAGCTGGATACAAACCCCAAGAGCTCCTCTCCCAACAGGAGACACTGAGACATACCAGGATTGAAAAAAATTGCTTTTAGATCAATGTTAATAAACTCTGGGCAAGATTTTCCCTGCAAAAGTGGTTTCTTCCTTTCCAACAATCTCTCCTGAGGGCAGGCCCCAGGCACTGTGCAACCCCCCAAGGGCAGAGGGGGTGGGTGCAGTGTCAGATTTTAGATCTGGCCATGGAAAAGTTGGCCCTGGCCCAGCAGGGATGTGCTCAGCTCATTATTCCCAGGAATCAGCTGCTCAGGGCAAGGCTGTGATGGTTTGAGAAGTTACATCACCCCCTCAACCCAAACAGAGATTGAACTGCAAAGTAAGAGCTCTTTCCCTGCCTGTAAATAGGGGAAGGAAGAGCAAGTCAAAGCCACAGAAGAGCTTTGGCTGCAGAATGGTTTGGTTTGGTTTTATTTTGGTTTCTCTTGTATTCAGTGACCTCCTCCAATTCCCTGCCACTTGGCAGAGAGCTGCAAGAAACACTTCTGCAGCTCACAGGAAATGAGGTGAAGCCAACTAGGTCACAGAGGAAGATGGATTTCTAGCTCTTAGGTACAAGAAAACTACATAATTCAGGCAAAATACTGACAAACACTTGCAAAAGACTTCTGCTGGGAAAGCTCCAAGCAGAGGAAGCCCTTACCAAGCAAAGTGAAGGCATGCCTGGTTTTCTCCAAGTCATCAGCATCATCCACGCCGTCGATTGATGTGTCACCTCCCTGAGAAGTGTAGAAAAAGTCTTCAGCACATGCTAGGGGAGAAGAAAAAATAAGAAATCCATCAGCCATTTGAAGCAGGAAAAGGGTGTAAAAACAAAACGAGATGGCAGGGTTTATACTTGCTTTAAAAACCTCATGCAATCACCCTGTCTTTAAAAAAAAAAAGGTATTTTTGAGGTCAAAACCACTCAAAAATGGTTTGTCCCAGCAGAGCCCATCCCTCTCACAACCAGTTCTCAGCACCAAGTAGGAGAAGCTCAGCAAGATGGTTTTAACACACTCAAACATATTCCCAAAAGTATCCCAACAAGAAAGGAGAAAACCAGCTGGCTGGGTGTTCCCTATCAGCCTGCTGGCAACCTTTAAAAAATCACTGCAATCTGCACTGCTTTTGGACTCACACATTGCCACCAGAAGGTCCCCAGCCCTTCCCAGCCCTCCTGCAGGGTTTTGCATTAGCTGCAAGAAAAAAAATGTGTCAAAATGTGGCATCTAAAACCCTGGGACTGGGAGGTTTCAGGAACTCTGCTGCTTGCCAGAGGAGTGGGAAGAAAGAACAGAAAATGCAGTGAGGGTCAGAAGCATCATGATGTCCATCCTGGTGTCCCCAGCACAGCAGGAGCACAGCAGAACACATCCAGAAGTGGCACCAATTGATGTGACCAGGACATCAGCCTCTAATTTTAAGCCTCCACACTGGGATCTGTTTCTTCCTCTGGTATAGCTGATTCCAATATTTATATTTTAATATGTGTGTGATGGTTTTTTAATAAGCACAAAACAGCTCTGAGTCACTGCAGAGAAATAAAACCTTACCCCCTGCTTTGCACCATGGCCTGGATATCATTTAGACACCAAGGTACCACTTTGAGACATCACTTTTCAAGTCAAATATTTCCTTTCTAGTTTCAAATCAAGAAATGTTTCACTTTGAAGGTCATGAGAGCCTGGCCCAGGTTTCCCAGAGAGGTGGGAGATGCCCCATCCCTGGAACCATTCCAGGTCAGGTGGGATGGGGCTCTGAGCATCCTGATCCAGTTGGAGATATCCCTGGGGTGGGACTGGATGGACTTGAAAGGTCCCTTCCCACCCAAACCTCCAATGATTCTACGCTTCCATTTCAGCACCAACATTTAGTTAACATGAGCAATGCACTTAACTTGATCCAAAAAGTCCTTAAGATGAGCCCAGAATTACCCAAAAGCTCCTCTCTACATCTACCACTCCTCTGCAGCCACTGTGGAAACCTCTGCAAGCCTCTGATCCCTCCATCTTGGGAACACAACCTGCCCCTCCACACCATTTTAAATACTTCATGTTTTAAGCCTCACTTCTCTTCTTTAAGCACCAGCAAATAACAGAGATCAAAAATTCATTACACCACATCTCTGCATCCCCTGCTGCAAGTGAAAAACCTCTTATTCAGGTGAGGTTCTGCTGGAAATTCAGAGGAAAAATCCAGTTACCCATTAACAGCCAGTCTAAAAAGAGGATGGATTTAAAGGACAAAGCTGGAAGACACCAGCCAGACCACCCTATACTCACACCTCATTAAAAAAAAAAACCTTTGTGCAAGTTTCCTGCATTATTAACCCCTGACCTCCCTGCACCAGCTGGCACCTACCACAGCTTGTAGGTTCTGCAGACACTTTCTACAAAATCCACAACCTCCTCCCTCCAACCTCCAGCAACACCTTCTACCCACCACCTAGAGCTCCTACACCCCAACTCAGGGTGTTCTACACAGCAAACCACTGCCCAGCAGAGCTGATGAGTGCTGGTGTCTCACCCAGAGTTGATGCAAACACTTTGAAAATACAAAATATGTCTCTCAAATCAGTATTTATTTTTTATGCTCTTTTTAAAATATACCAAACATATTCTCAATTAATAGATTTTTTTCCCCAAACTTAACTAGCTTCTGTTTTATATCATGCTTGACAAGCTCTTAAGATAAGACTGCTTATCAGGTTGTCTCCTGGTACACGTCCAGACAAAGATAATAAATGTAGCAAGGTAACCAGGCCTGAAAAGATGATAATAAATAAAAGAGAAGTCCCTGGGATGGCAAAATCTGTGTTATCTTTAGCAAGTCTGTGTGCCAGTGATTTATGAAAAGACAGAACTCCTTCTGCTGGATAAAAACTCCAAGAGAAAAAGGAGAAAGTGGTGGCTCTTCTTCCCCCCCTTCTCTCTCCACACTATGAAGCAGCAGAAGAAGGAAAAAAAAAGGCTGAGAACTTTGAAACAAGCAGGAACACACCCCCCCCACTCCAGCCAGAGACCAGGACTGCGGGACGGTGATAACATCTTAATTGTTCCCTCGTTTTCTTTCTTTTCCTTAACAACTCTTCTCTCCAAAGTAACGAATTGTGTTTACCCTTTATTAAAAGAGATATTTTGTTTCCCCTTTCCTAAAATAAATCCTTGTAACTTGCTTCAGTTTCAAAACGTGTTAGTGTGCAATTTCCATGCGTTTCTCTGAGTAGTGGCTGCATTTTCCTCATGATCTAAATATTAAAATAATAACTCGGATCGTGACACCCAGCCTTCATACATTTATATACATTAATTAGATCCCGTCTCCTCTCCAGACTAAAAAGCCCCAGGTCTCTCAGCCTTTCTCCATCAGGCAGGTGTTCCAGTCCCTTCATCATCCTCCTAGTACTCTCTCATGTAAATCCCTTCCCCTCCAGGACAGGGAGCCCAGAAGACTCTCCCTCTGCATCCAAGAGCAGCATCCCAGTGAAAGCAGGACTTGGCAAGCAGCCATTTTTCTTCCAATTCAGGAAGAAAATTTCAATTTTCTTAATTTTTTTTTTTTTTTTTTTTTTTTTTTTTAAATTTGATTGACATTTTCTGATGGCTCTTGTGTTCTGCCTTGCTGTGCCGGGAGGAAACAAGGCATTTAGGGTTGGGGGTTTTTTTCAGCACATTCATGTTTATAAACATTAAATAGTAAATAGTACAAGATTTCAAATAGAGTCTGAAGATTGTAAACTTCTGGAGGTCAATTCTGGTTCGTAGTGTTAAATAATTTTTGTTCTCAAGAAGGTCAGTGACTGCAACTTGCAGGCTGAAGGATCAGTAAAAGAAAAAATACGAACAGAAGATCTCGACCTTTATTCATTGAAACTCACATCACACATTTCTCTAATAACAGCCTTAAACTCTAAAACAAAGGAGAAAAGTGCTTCCTCGGTGCCTAGTGAATTACAGCCCAGCCCTGTAGGATGCTGCTGTCATACAGGTAGCAAATTATATTCAGGACCTGAATTGGAAGAATTTTGAAATTGAAAAATTTAAAAAAAAAAAAAAAAAAAAAAAAAAAAANACCACATCTCTGCATCCCCTGCTGCAAGTGAAAAAACTCTTATTCAGGTGAGGTTCTGCTGGAAATTCAGAGGAAAAATCCAGTTACCCATTAACAGCCAGCCTAAAAAGAGGATGGATTTAAAGGACAAAGCTGGAAGACACCAGCCAGACCACCCCATACTCACACCTCATTAAAAAAAAAAAACCTTTGTGCAAGTTTCCTGCATTATTAACCCCTGACCTCCCTGCACCAGCTGGCACCTACCACAGCTTGTAGGTTCTGCAGACACTTTCTACAAAATCCACAACCTCCTCCCTCCAACCTCCAGCAACACCTTCTACCCACCACCTAGAGCTCCTACACCCCAACTCAGGGTGTTCTACACAGCAAACCACTGCCCAGCAGAGCTGATGAGTGCTGGTGTCTCATCCACAGTTGATGCAAACACTTTGAAAATACAAAATATGTCTCTCAAATCAGTATTTATTTTTTATGCTCTTTTTAAAATATACCAAACATATTCTCAATTAATAGATTTTTTTCCCCAAACTTAACTAGCTTCTGTTTTCTATCATGCTTGACAAGCTCTTAAGATAAGACTGCTTATCAGGTTGTCTCCTGGTACACGTCCAGACAAAGATAATAAATGTAGCAAGGTAACCAGGCCTGAAAAGATGATAATAAATAAATTCCTGGGAGGGCAAAATCTGTGTTATCTTTAGCAAGTCTGTGTGCCAGTGATTTATGAAAAGACAGAACTCCTTCTGCTGGATAAAAACTCCAAGAGAAAAAGGAGAAAGTGGTGGCTCTTCTTCCCCCCCTTCTCTCTCCACACTATGAAGCAGCAGCAGAAGGAAAAAAAAACGCTGAGAACTGAAACAAGCAGGAACCGTGGTTCCTACACCCCCCCCACTCCAGGCAGAGACCAGGACTGCGGGACGGTGATAACATCTTAATTGCTCCCTCGTTTTCTTTCTTTTCCTTAACAACTCTTCTCTCCAAAGTAACATTGTGTTTACCCTTTATTAACAGCGATATTTTGTTTCCCCCTTTTCTAAAATAAATCCTTGTAACTTGCTGAAGTTTCAACACGTCTTAGTGTGCAATTTCCACGAGTTTCTCTGAGGAGTGGCTGCATTTTCCTCATCATCTAAAGATTAAAATAATAACTGGGATGGTGACAACAGTGTATCCACATCCCTGGAGATAGCAAGGGCAAACCCATGCACCACTTGGGCCAAGAGATCCTTTCCAGCTCATCTCCCTTGATCTCCTTCTCCCAAATGTTTGCCCTGTTGCCAAACCCAAGCAGCTGGAAGGCTGAAGTACTTACTTAGTCCAAGGTCTTTGAATTCTGGAAGACTTGCTGAGGCACAAAGTTGGTAGAAGATGTGGTAGTTGCGCTCATCCTCTGCCTGTGGGGTCAAATGCTGAGTTAATGGAGGGAAGGGGAGGTCACAGCAACATTCCCACCCTCAGCCCAGTGCCTGCTGAGCCTGAGGTCACCCTGACCCCGTTTCCCAGCTTCCCAGACATCCCTGGTGTCACTAAGGAGATGAGGAACTTGTTCCATCTGGGTAACGGGAGGTGCTGAGCCTCGCCCTGACCAAAATTCACTCCATCTGGCACAGAACTTTTTATCACCTTCCACACTTGATACCACTCTGGAAAAATGGGGCTCAGTTCACCTGCAAGGACCACGTTGCAAACCAAAAGCAGTATCACAAAAGGTGGCCCACACTTGTGGCTTCCCAGCATGGTTTGGGTTTAGGATTTTGGGGGTTAAGTGGGAATTTTGTGTGTAAGGAAAGGAGAGAAGTTTTGAAGGCACTTGGGAGCTACATGGAAAGCACAAACCCAGAAGGCTTGTGCTGGGCCATGCACAAGAAATCCATGGGATGTGCTATGGGAGAGCCAGCAGCCTCCTCTGCCTCCCTCCCACCTCCATAAAATTTAAGGTTGTTCCCTGCACTTTCTTCCTCCTGGCTTTTGATATTCCTCCAGAAAGAGGTCACCAGGTTGGATGCAAAAGACTCTGCCTGAAAGACACACCTGGAAGCCCTGTCCACCAAGAAAATGACTTAAAGCCATATCTTTAATCCAAAGAAAAGACCCAGACTATTAAATTCCTGGTGTACAGCACCCAAAAGAGAGACAAGCTGCATCAGAAGCACAAACAGTGGTCAAGGGAGGGGATTCTGCCCCTCTGCTCTGCTGAGACCCCACCTGCAGTGCTGGGGCCAGTTCTGGAGTCCCCAACAGCAGAAGGACACAGAGCTCCTGGAAGGTGTCCAGAGGAGAGGCACTCAAATGCTCAGAGGGCTGAGCACCTCCCTGGGAAGCCAGGCTGAGGGATTGGGCTTGTTCAGCCTGGAGAAGAGGAGGCTCCCAGGTGAGCTCAGAGCAACCTCCCAATATCTGAAGGGGCTACAGGAAAGCTGGGGGAGGGCTTTGGACACGGGGGGGTAGGGAGAGGACAAGGGAAATGGGTTAAAACTTGGAGAGGGGAGATTGAGGTTGGACATGAAGAGGAAATTCTTGAATTTGAGGGTTCTGACACCCTGGAACAGGTTGCTCAAGGAAACTGTGGCTGCCCCATCCCTGGCAGTGTCTCAGGTCAGGTTGGATGGGGCTTGGAGCAACCTGGGCTGCTGGGAGGTGTCCCTGCCCATGGAAAGGGGTTGGGATGATCTTGAAGGTCCCTTCCAACCCAAACCATTCCACAATTCCCTTGCTCACAGTTACAGATGTTGAAATGTAATGTAACATAATAGTAATGATTATTTAGATGCAGCCTCCTGTCTTTCACTCCAACAAAGCAAGGGTGCTTTTTGCATGGTGTCTGAGTATCAATCCCTTAATTAACTGGGGAAGTATCAGATCATCTTGTGCTTCCTGGTGAGTGGATCTTAACCCAGAGGTGAAGCATGGGGAAGTACTATGGACTGAGCAACAGAATCACAGGATTGTTTTCCTTGGAAAAGATCTTTGAGATCACCCAGTCCAACCTTTAACCCAGCACTGCCAAGGCCACCACTGCCCCAGGGCCCTCAGCACCACATCTCCAGGGCTTGGAAATCGCTCCAGGAATGATGGGGACTCCAGCCCTGCCCTGGGCAGCCTGGGCCAGGCCCTGACAACCCTTTCCAGGCATTGAGAAATTCTTCCCCAGCTCCAATCTAAACCTCCAGCTCAATTCCTCTTCTCCCATCCCTTGTTCCTTGGGAGCAGAGCCC